>BLBF01000065.1:6066564-6087479 GCA_015471245.1 Laticauda colubrina | reverse complement strand
ATATATATATATATATATATATATATATATATATATACACACACACACACACACACACATATATATATGTGTGTGTGCTGTTCAGCTTCCTTCGGGTATTATCCCACATCATTGTAGTGCTTTTAAAGTTGTAGCAACGTTTCAGCAGAATCTCATCTGCCATCATCAGGCTTCTGTATAGTTTGTAGTCTATACAGAAGCCTGATATATGTAAGTACCCGCGAAAACTTGTATATGTGTGTGCGTGTATCTACAACACCTAAACACAAGAAGTTTTTTCCCAAATGCCATTCACTCTGCTAAACAATTCCCTCCTTGTATCCTTATGATTTATATGGACTGTTTCCTAGTAAGATTTGATTACTTAATTGTACCCTATGACAATCATTAAGTGTTGTACCTGATGATTCTTGGTGAACGTATCTTTTATTTTATGTCCGAGAGCACATGCACCAAGACAAATTCCTTGTGTGTCCAATCACGCTTGACCAATAAAAGAATTCATATTCATATCTATACCCACGCATATACATATATAACAACAAAGCAAAATAAAACCACCACTCACAACCACTCTCTCGGCACCCAGTTTTCACACACACACTCACACAAACCCTGACCCTCTGTTCCCCCACTGCCAGTTGCCAAGCTCCATTTCCAAAGGGAAAAAAACCCACACACCTGTATTGTTTGGTGTTAGGGTTGTTGTTGTTATTGGCTCCCCTTATAACACCTCCTTCGCCTTTGATGGCTTCTGGGGTGGGTTCCTCCCCACCCACCCACCCACCCCAATTCCCAGCCTAGCCTGGAGTCCCCAGAACTCCCATCAAAATACTGACCAGGACCATCCTTAAGTTTTGTTGTTGTTGTTTCCAGATGGCACCAGCCAAAGTGAGCTTGGAGGCACAAGCTGCAGTGTGCTCCCTTGAGTTGCAACCCCTTGTAAAGTCACAGCCAACCCCACTCCTATCTCACCCTGAAGACCCCCACACTCTCTCTCTTCCCCAAAGGTCTTCTACAGACCCTGAAGGTCCCCCCTTCACCCCTGGCCGGTCTCTCCTGGGCCTCCCTCCCTCCCCCTCACCCAACCCGTGCCCCATTTTGCACCCATACGCCTATCTCTGCAACCTGCGCCCAGGTGTATCTCTCTGCCCACCATACACACACACACACCCCCCCCAGCATCGACGTCATCCTTATTTATAGGCACGTTGTAAACCTTGAACATCTGCTTTGGTTTTTGTTTTGGTTTTTGTCCTCACCTGCCGCCCTCAGTTCAGCTTCCCCCGCCCCTCCCCTCCCCCAACCCCTCAACCGGGCCGCTACCGCTCCACCTTCTTCCGGGACTAGCCGGGGATTCCCGTCGGCCCCCGCGGCACTCCGGAAGTGCAACCGACCAAGCCGCTCTAGCCGGCGAGCTTTTTTTTTTTTTTTTTGTCCCCCTTCCCGGTCTCGCTCGCTCATTCGCTCGCTCTACGCGCGGATTGGGCCGCCCTGCATTCGGTGATAGCCAATAAAAGCGCAGAGCTGGGGAGGAGAGGGCGGGGATTGGAGTTGGAGTGACAGGACAGGGGCGGTCCTTTGAATGCTTTTATTAAATTAAAGCTAAATTGATGCAGAAGGTGGCTCTTTCGCAGGACTTTCATTTTTTTTATTTTTTATTTTGCGTGAGGGGGGTGGCTCCAGAGCATGAGAAAAAAATAATAATAATAACATAGCGAACGAGTATAGATGCATCTTTAAGATATTGAAGGCATTTGTTGTGTGCAGGCTTCCAAGCCTGCGTTAGCATTAGACTAAATGCATTAGTCTAATTTAAGAGACTTAGGTGCAGGCTGGACGTCTAGTCTCGGAGACACACACGGCTTTTAAAAGAGAATTGCTTTGCCAAGTAAAACTCTTTCCGTTTGGAGGCTGTTCCAACGACAGAGAGGTGAGTAACGCCTTTTGCAATGTGTCCCCAATGTGTTAATACTGCAGGTCCAGAGAGGGGAATTCAACTTTAGACTGAACTCCCGAGTCAAATCCATCACATTAAAATGCAGAAGTTTCTTGTCCCTTAGCCATGCTGAGGTTTATTGTGACCTCATCAGTTCAACCTGTTGTGGGTTGTCACTTAGGTTGAATTCAGGCCCACGAAGGACAACTTTTTGCTTTTGATAAATACAGTATGTTTACGCTTATTTTCCAATATGCTGAAAGTTAATTTTTTAAAAAATCCTTGTATGATGTACTGAAGAGAGAATGGCCAACCAACAAGGCGATACAGAGGTTCAACTGTCTTTTGGAGTCATAACTTTCGGGGAACGGAGCCAAGGTTGATAGAAGATGAAACTAAAGAATATGAAGTGTCCCTATTTTATTCTTTAATTTTCTACTTATTGTACTAGCAGCAGCACGTGCTGTGGTCCGACGGCAGCCAGCAAAGTTGGCAGCAGAGTCGGACAGTGGGAAGGAACAAGGGCCAGTCCAGGAGTCTGGGGAGGGCTTGGACGAGGGTCCTGCATCCGATATGGAGATGGGGCCAGGGCCATCTGGGAGTTATGTGCTGACTCCGGAGCCTCCAGAATCTGGCAGCAGCGAGGCAGAGGAACAAGGGGAGCCTATTCCCAGTGTGTGCATGTGCAGAGCTGCCAGAAGGCAACAGTTAAGACAAAAAAGGTGACTCGGGTGTAAGGCTTGGAGGTGATTGGCCCTCCCATAAGACATAAAGGAGGAGCAAAAGGACAAGACCCTTTGCAGGAAGCAACTTTGTTCGTACTGCTCGGTTTGAAACCTGAAGCTCTGTGTTGAATTTGTGCTCCGGTTGGCCTCGTATAATAATTGGAAATTTAGTCGTTGGCAGCATTTCAAGGAAGATAAAGGTGCGTGCTTATCAGACTTATCCCAAAGGATTTTGGCAGACTTCCACGGGACTATTACAAAGTGTTTGAGACTCATTACAGACTGTGAATGACTAAAATTTTCAGCCATTGAAATAAAGAAAAAAGAGGTTTTGGGACTAATGTATGTTTGTTAGTGTCTCAATAAGCCTTGGTCAGAACAGTGCCAACCCTCTCAGCCTTGCCCCTCAATATATTGCCAGTGGACTGGCTCCTGGATTTTATCCAAATTGGCCGTAGCAGAATAAGAGAGTTGGAAGGGACCTTGGAGGTCTTCTAGTCCAACCCCTTGCTCAAGCAGGAGACCCTATAGCATTTCAGAAAAATGGCTATCCAGTTTCTTCTTAAAAACCTCCAGTGTTGCTGCACCCACAACTTCTGGAGGTAGAACTCAGCTAACCAAACACTGTCTGCAGCCATTGGTGTCGCTAGCCTAGCTAATAGGAACAGAGCAGGAGGCCTTGGAGCTGAGATAGTTGCAGATTGGCCCACCTGACAAGAATTATCCTGGGTCACATGGATGTGAAAAGTTGGTAGTAGTGCTTGCTACTGATAAATCATTGTCTTTCTATCCCCTGTGCTCTGCAGAGGCAAAGTTTGCCCCAAATTACCTTCCAGAGGATGATGAAAAAGCTCTTTTGGAAAGCTCCTTTAATTAGCAGATTGATGCTCCCATTAGATTGTATGTGGCTCCAGATGCTTTTTTCTGGCTATGGTTGATTTTATGAATTGCTATGTGTGCTGTGGATTACTGTCAGTTGTGTTGCACATTGCTGAGTGTCTTGATGGTGGCAATGATAAACATGTTAGAAAGAAATAATGATATAAAGAAGATTCACCAGCACTGTCAATCATTTCCTGAAGAAAGTAGGTGGAGACTTTTTGTTCCTAATGGGCTATTTTTGAGCCAGGAATGTAGTTTTGGCCAGAATTAGAGGTCAGTGGGGTAGTGGTTAGAGTGCAGTACTGCGGGCTACTTCTGCTGATTGTTGGCTGCCTAAAATTTGGCAGTTCGAATCCCACCAGGCTCAAGGTTGATTCAGCCTTCCATCTTTTCAAGGTGGGTAAAATTATTGAGGGCAAAGTGTTGACTCTGTAAGCCGCTTAGAGACGGCTGTAATGCACTATGAAGTGATATATAAATCTAGGCGCTATTGCTATTGTTCTTCCTTCCACCCACTGCCAGCAGTTCGATCCTGACTGGCTTAAAGTTGACTCAGCCTTCCATCCTTCCAAGATGGGTAAAATGAGGATCCAGATTGTTGGGGGAATAGGATGACTCTGTAATCTGCCTGAGAGGGCTGTAAAGCACTAATGAAGCAGTATATACGTCTAAGAGCTGTTGCTATTGCTACTAAACATGTTGTGGGAACCGGGTTTTTTTTTTCCCTTTCTGTCTTGCTCTCTTTTATTAATTTGTTTTTGCTGCAAGAGGTTAACACAATTTTGCAATTTGCCTTGAAACAATGTTTGACATTTATAGGGAAGGCAGGCAAGATCTTGTCTCTGGAGGGAAGCAATGTCCTTTCGCTTGGTTATGCTCCCATTCGTTTGCTGTGGTACAGTGTTGGTTGCCTTGGAGATCTTAGAAAGAAATTAGGGTGTGCAGCTAGCATTCTAGCTAGGTCAGTAAAATTCTGGGTTGGTTGCAACCTGTAGATTCAATTAGCCTACTCCACTATTCCGTCTCCCAAGTTATGCCATCCATGCAAAAATAGGTATGTGGGCAAAGACTTGAATTTTGCAGTCAGAATATAATTGGATAGATAACTGAGAAAGGCTGAGACAGAAGGATAGTTTTGCCTATGATTAACCAAAATGAGAGATTCCTGAGTTAATTCGATTTTGAAGAGATTGCTGGTCCAAAGTCTAACCCAGAGGTCTCCAAACTTGGCAATTTTAAGACTTGTGGACTTCAACTCCCAGAATTCTCCAGCCAGCTATGGGAGTTAGTCCACAAGTTTTAAAGTTGCCAAGTTTGGAGACCCATGGTCTAACCACATGGGCTGTGTTCACATCAAGCTAAAATACGGTTGACTTGTCTGTGCTGGGGAATTCTGGGAGTTGAAGTCCACCTGTGTTAAAGTTGCCAAGATTAGGAACCCTTGGTCTATGGGATGAATCATAAGTATTGCAGTATCAATTAAGAGGCAGAGTACTGCTTAACCCATTTTCAAAAGTTTAAGGGGTAAATGTTGCTTGAATGTTGAATATAGGTGAAACTCAAAAAATTAGAATATCATGCAAAAGTTCATTTATTTCAGTAATACAACTTAAAAGGTGAACCTGATATGTGAGATAGATTCATTACATGCAAAGCAAGATAGTTCAAGCCATGATTTGTCATAATTGTGATGATTATGGTGTACAGCTCATGAAAACCCCAAATCCACAATCTCAGAAAATTAGAATATTACATGCAATCAATAAAATAAGGATTTTACATAGAACAATATCGGACCTCTGAAAAGTATAACCATGCATATGTACTCAGGACTTGGTTTGGGCCCCTTTTGCAGCAATGACCGCCTCAGTGCGGTGTGACATGGAAGCTATCAGCCTGTGGCACTGCTGAGATGTTATGGAAGACCAGGATGCTTCAATAGCGGCCTTCAGCTCTTCTGCATTGTGTGGTCTCATGTCTCTCATCTTTCTCTTGGCAAAGCCCCATAGATTCTCTATGGGGTTCAAGTCAGGCGTGTTTGCTGGCCAATCAAGCCCAGTAATCCCACGGTCATTGAACCAGGTTTTCATGCTTTTGGCAGTGTGGGCAGGTGCCAAGTCCTGCTGGAAAATGAAGTCAGCATCCCCATTAAGCTCGTCTTGGGAGGAAGCATGAAGTGCTCCAAAATCTCCTGGTAGACAGCTGCGTTGACCCTGGACTTAATGAAGCCCAGTGGACCAACACCAGCAGATGACATGGCTCCCCAAATCAACATGGACTGTGGAAACTTCACACTGGACTCCAAGCATCCTGCACTGTGAGCCTCTCCATTCTTCCTCCAGACTCTGGGTTGATTTGGGGTTCTTGGTTTCCAAATGGGATGCAAAAGTTGCTCTCATCAGAAAAGGGGACTTTGGACCACTGAGCAACAGACCAGTTCTGTTTTTCTTTAGCCCAGATAAGACGCTTCTGATGTTGTTTGTTGTTCAGGAGCAGCTTGACAAGAGGAATACGACATTTGAAGCCCAGGATCCGTCTGTGTGTGGCGGCTCTTGATGCACTGACTCCAACCTCAGTCCACTCCTTGTGAAAGTCCCCAACCCTTTTGAATGGCCTTTTCCTGGCAATCCTCTCCAGGCTGCGGTCAACCCTGCTGCTTGTGCACATTTTTCTTCCACACTTTTTCCCTTCCACATAACTTTCTATTAATGGGGTTTGTTACAGCACTTTGGGAACATCCAGCTTCTTTTGCAACTACCTTTTGAGGCTTTCCCTCCTTATGAAGGGTGTCAATGATGGTTTTCAGCACAACTGTCAGGTCAGCAGTCTTTCCCATGGTTGTGATTCCTACTGAGCCAGACTGAGAGACCATTTAAAGGCTCAGGAACCCTTTGCAGGTGTTATGGCTTAATTAGCTGATTAGAGTGGGACACTTTGAACCTAGAATATTGAACCTTTTCACAATATTCTAATTTTCTGAGATGGTGGATTTGGGGTTTTCATGAGCTGTAAGCCATAATCATCACAATTATGACAAATCATGGCTTGAGCTATCTTGCTTTGCATGTAACGAATCTATCAGTGTCTAAGATCTTTCAAATCAACTTTTTTTCCTCCCCTCTCTGAAAATCTTTCCTTAGCATGTGTGACGTAGTACACATCAAAGCTTGGGGGAAGTTATATACTTCAGCTAATATGCAAAATCAAACAAAGCCAAGTTGGCTGTTTGCAGTTGTGAAGTGTTTGTAATGGAGAAACTGAGAAACTGTTTCTAGGAAATCCGATGCTTGCTTAGCACTTCTGCTGACTGAAAACAGAGTTTCACCTCTGCTTGTTTAATGTGGAAATTTCCTTCTTCCCCTTTTCCTTCCTCCCCAAACACTCTAATCCACTCTGAAACCCTGAGAACATTGCTTTCGGGACAATGTGTGCAACTGACTAGTAACATATCCTCCATAATTAATTATAATCCTTATCGTAATTTTTATTCCAGTTTTTTTTCATTAGCATACATGCTACCGTACAGTGACTTTACGTACTGTATAACAATATGCAAAAAAAATAGTGCAATGTTTTCTGTTTTAAACAATTTTGATTTTTAAAGTATTAAAATTGAAACATTTGCTTTGAAAACTATTCTTTTGAAAGGCAGCAGTGATGTAATTATACATTTTGATCAGTCATGTCAATGAAAGACATATGAATTGATAAGTAAATGCCTTCTGGTGATGACTATTCAATTTCTCCCCCCTTAGCTTACAATTAACTTGCTTTTTACCTTTTTGCTGATGGGCTGATGATTACACTTAAATAGGAAGTGGGATAAACATAAGAATTGTGCATTTCTTGATATCTTTTTTTAGAATAATAATCGAAATTCTAGGAAAGGAGAACAGGGTGACTATTAAATCTTGTCTATTCTAAAAATGATCAGCAGGGGTTACACAAATACAGTTGGTTTGACTCTTGTTGATTCCTACTAAATGAGTGGTGGGATTCAAATTTTTTTTACTACCAGTTCTATGGGCGTGGCTTGGTGAGCGTGGTGTGGCTTGGTGGGCGTGGCAAGGGAAGGATACTGCAAAATCCCCATTCCCTCCCCACCCCACTAACCTGCTTTCCAGCTTTGTTCTCCTGTGCAGAGCAACAAAAGAAGACTCGGGAAGTGGAGAATAGATGGGGGTGGAGCCAGTCAGAGGTGGGATTTGCTGGTTCTCCCAACTATTCAAAATTTCCACTACAAGTTCTCCAGAATTGGTCAGAACCTGCTGAATACCACCTCTGTACTAAATGCTACACAGGTAGTCCTCGACTTACAACAGTTCGTTTAGTGACCATTCAAAGTTACAACAGCACTGAAAAAAGGGGCTTATAAAAACCAGTTTTCACTTATGACCACTGTAGGTTGCAATGGGTCAAGCAAAGTCAATGGAGAAGCCAGATTCACTTAACAACCAGGTTAATAATTTATTAACTGCAGTGATCATTCACTTAACGTGGTAAGAAAGATTGTAAAAATGGGGTAAAACTTACTTTTAGAAAATGTCTCACTTAACAGAAAATTTGGGTTCAATTGTGGTCCTAAGTCATCTGCATTTACAAATTTCTTAGAGTGCATAATTGTAAATTCTTCATTCAATGGAGAAACACATTGATCACTATTATTATTGTTGCTTTGTTGTTGTTATTTTGTTATTATTGTAAAGGAGTCTTTATTAGCTCATCTTTTAAATTTTTATGAATTCATAAGTCTCTCAGAAATTCCTCTCTGTTCTCTCTTGCTATCGATAAGTGGGAACCAAAGTGTCTGATGGGATGGGTAGAATCTGTAAATCACAGCTGATGTGCTGGAATGGAATTATAGACCTTTGCTTGGAAATTATTATAAGTGGTTTAAAACAATAATAAAACGGGATAGATTTTTTTTCTAAACTATTTGGAAGTGTTTAAGATCACAGTGCAGGCACTGAAAACTATTTACAAACTAATATAATATGTACCTAGAATAAACTTCCTAAAAGCTGCATGTTAATATTTTATTGTGCATATTTTACATAACTATTTTATATTGTACATAATGTATATATAAATTTTACATACTATTTGAATATGATTGTATTTTAAATAACACCTTCTTAGTCATCTGGGAATAAAAGAGAATTGTGCTATATAAAATTAATCTGATGAATATATTCACACCAGTGGTGGGATTCAAAGTTTTTTACTACCAGTTCTGTGGGTGCGGCTTGGTGGGCATGGCAGGGGAAGAATACTGCAAAACCTCCATTCCCTCCCCACTCCTGGGGGAAGGATACTGCAAAATCCCCATTCCCTCCCCCCCCCCACTAACCTGCTTTTCAGCTCCATTCTCCTGTGCAGGGCAACCAAAGAAGACCCAGCCAATTAGCTGGGACTCGGGAGGTAGAGGATGGATGGGGGCAGGGCCAGTCAGAGGCGGTATTTGCTGGTTCTCCAAACTACTTAATTTTTCTGCTACCAGTTCTCCAGAACTGGCCAGAACCTGCTGTCTAACCCCCTCTGATACACACCTACATACGTCTACGTACCAGCACATTAATAATATCTATATTCTACTAAAACTCTTGTGTCTGCAACCTCTAAATTGCAAAACAATAAATCATACACCGAAACTTTCTCGACCAAGGTATCTCAAAGGGGCTAACTTCCAGAAGGCTTCCAAAATCTGGAGTCCAGGACTCCCGTGTACAGGTTGTCCTCAAATTATGCCCATAATTGAACCCAAAATTTCTGCTGCTAAGTGAGTCATTTGTTAAGTGGGTTTTGCTCCATTTTATGACCTTTTTTGCCAGTATTGTTCAGCGAATCACTGCAGTTGTTAAGTTATCAACCCGGTTATTAACTGAATCTGGCTTCCCCATTGACTTTGCTTGTCAGAAGGTCATAAAAGGGGATCATTGGAGTCCAGGATATGGCAAGCGTCATAAATGAGGCAGTTGCCAAGCCTCGGAATTTTGATCACTGCCAGGGTCGTGTGAAAAAAGGTCATAAGTCACTTTTTTCTAGTGCTGTTGTAACTTTGAACGGTCATTAAATGAACTGTTGTAAGTCAAGGACCACCTGCAATTGAGTTTTATGAAACATTTTGGGACCTAACTTTTTTTCATAAAGCATTTTAGGATATAATGCAAAATATGTCATAAAATGTTGCTAGTGGTCAGTTCTTGAGGTTTGATCATGCTAGACAGTTCAACATGGGCTACTTTCAAGAAAGATTATTTCCCTTAATTTTTAAGAATTTTTCAAATACCGTTTCCCCAAAAATAAGACCTACCGGTACCCTGAAAGTAAATCCTAGCTTGATTTTTACACATGAGCCCTACCCCCAAAATAAGCCCTAATTAAGATCCCACCCATGCCAGTGAGGACAGGTAAAAATTAAGCTCAGGTTGGGATGGGGAGTGGTGGAGCTGCCCTACTACTTACTGTGTTTCTGATATAATAAGGCCGGGTCTTTTTTTTTTTTTTTTTTTTTTGAGCCCTGAAAAAAATGGCTAGGCCATCTTTTCGGTGGTGACTTAATTCTCCCCCCCCCCATGCATCTTCGGGCGGGCGGGGTTTGGATGTTGACCTTAGCGTTGGTGGGCAGGGTTGCCATCTGGCCGTTTTTCCGGCCAAATTCAAGAAATCTGGCCGTATAGAAATCTGTTTGGCCGTGAAAAAAATCATGTCTGGCCGGAAATTTGGCCGCATGAAAGTTGCTTGGCCGTGGAATTGAAATTTTGGCCGAATACCGGTTTTCAATACAATATATTTGCATGAAAATGACTGTCCTCTTTGTAACTCTTCCCCTCGGTTTAAAAAAACAAGTTTGGGGACTTGAGTGGGGGGGGGAAGATCAGCCCGAAAAGCAACCACTTTCCCCCCTCAGTTCTCCTGCCCCGCGTGGCGGGGAGCTTCCCCCAAGAGCGGTTCCTGACACACACCCCCCCAAAAAAAGGCCCCTCCAGCCAGCTGCTGTGGCTTGGTTTTTCCACCTTAGTGGAAAAACATGTTTTTTGGTGAGGGGTGGGAAAAGGAAGCAAAACGCAAACGCTTCTGGGCAGCCCGGAGGGGCATTTTAAACGAGATTCTCTCTGGACCCCTGGAAGAAACTTCCCGCCTCCCACATTGACGGACGAAGCTGAAGGGGCCACGCAACTGCTCTTCTGCGGCTGAGGGTGGCTTCTGTGTCCTTTCCCCGTTTTTAACCGCTTCCTCCTCGGTTGCCGCAGAAGCCCCGCCGTTTCTCACAAGGGGCTGGAAGATCAAATGCTTTAGGGCATAAGGTTGTTGCGGTTGTGTGTGTGTGTCAATATGCCGACTCTAAATCGGTTAGAGAAGGCTGTAAAGCACCGTGAAGCGGTGTAAAAGTGCGACTGCTATTTTCACATGGTAAGGGCAAAGAAATGCCACCGCCCTCCTCCCCGAAGGGAGCGAAAATCCACTCAGTTCCCCCAACTCAGGGGCGGCTGGCCGTCGACTTTGCCCTCCCTCACCCCATCCTTCTTGTCCCTCGCGGCTCGCTTCCCCTCCCTTCTGCGTTTCCCTCTTACTATTTCTGCAAAGAGTAACATGCCCCTTTGGGAGCGGATGAGGCTGGTAAATTGGTCCATGCACCCCTTGGAGGAACTGGTCGACTCCATGGCAACAGCGGGATGCCCCTCTTTTGAAGAGGGGAAAATTTTTGTGTCGTTTTATTTGTTTAGTGATTATATTTTTTTCAATTGGGGGGGGGGGAATCCCCCTAAAAACCCTCATGCCCTCGCTCCCCCCTCCTCAGGATCGTTGCATTTGGCCCTGAGCTTTCCAAATGGTAGTAGCGGTTATTTGAAGTGAGCTGCCTAGCCTGCATGTGAGTAAAGAAACACAGAAATTCCCATGACGTCACATCACATTGTCGAATAAAGACAACTTTTTATGATTTATGTTCATTTAAAAACAATTAAAAAAACAAAAAACAATATATCCTCATGTTATATTGCATAAAAAAATTTGGCTGTGAGAGAAAATAATTTGGCCGTATTTTGACTTGAGTTTGGCCGCAGAGCCAAGCTGCGATCTGGCAACCCTGTTGGTGGGGCACTTCATATCGGGGTCAACGCAGGCGGCACCATATCCGGGTGTGCAACAAAAATACTTCCTCACGGCAGGACCCCCCCACCATTCCCCCCATTTTGCATGTTTTAATTTAGGCCTTAATTTGGGGGGGAGGGGCTTAATTTCATTTCATGCCTATAAAACATGCTGGGACTTCTTAGTGGGGGAGGCCTTATTGTTGGAGAAACAGGGTATCTTTGGACAGTTGTAGACAGGCCTCGCACACCCCGACACCTGCCTTGCTGGCCCATTTCTTTTGCATCTGGCAAGGCTTTCCTGAAGGCCTCTGTAGCTGATAACAAAGCTCCGGATCGATCCAGAGCTGCCTTATCGGCTTCAGAGGCCTTCAGGAAAGCTTTGCCGGCCACAGAAGTTCCTGAAGGCCTCTGACAATAGCGAAAAGGAGGCTGGGGACAACGTGTGTAAGTGAGTTTACTCAGTGGATGACATCCCCCCCAAAATTAGACCTGGTGCCTTTTTTGGTGGCAGAAAATATCTAAGACAGGGTCTTATTTTCGGGAAAACATGGGTACATTAAAACTCTGCTTTCATTGTGAAGGCAAGGAAAATCTGGTTAAGGAAGTATCTCTCAAACAAGGAGCCCCCAGGTCCCAGATTGTGTAGTATGTTCTATAACCCATTTTGAAAATATAACCAGGAAAAAAATGCACTTGGAAAATGATGGTTGCAATTGATGCAGGTTTAATGAGAAGTTAAATTCAACCTACATTCAATTAGACTGATTCCTCAAACATGAAATGAAAGAGTTTTCACAATTTTCCCCCCTTTCAAATTAGTTCAACCACTTGCTCAGCAAAAACATTTTGACAATTCCAAAAAAGTAGAGAGATCACGCAAACATTTCCCCCCCAGAACATCATAATTTGTCCATAGTTTAAATAGTTAATTTAAACAGAAGTACTGTTTCAAGATGCATCTTGGCAGTTTGGTTTCAGCACAAATTAGAGAGAGAAAAATATCCTAGTTGGGGGGGGGAATGAAATATCCACATTCAGCAACTGCTGAAAACATGTAAAAATATTTCACTATCAGAGCATGTCTTTCTGCTACTTTTCCATCATTACCTGATTATGATTGCTTTCATGTCTCCTCCAAACCCATATCACATTTATTTATTTACTGAACTTTATTTTCAGCTTTATTTTTTTCTCCTTTTTGGCTCTGATGCAAGCAATTTGAATCTCCCAAACATTTACTTACGCTAGACCGAATTGCAAATAATTTCCTGTATATTTCTCCATGCAACTATCTTGACCAAATGCTAAGCCACAACATGTAAAAGCAGAAAGTGAGACAAATACTAGACTTTTTTATACTTGCTTTTAGGCAATGTAAAGGCAATTAATGCAACTAATGTGTAATTAAATATATCTTTTTATATCTTACTGTTATGTGTACTCTGTGTGTTGGATATTAAAGTGAATGTAAACAGATAGATTATCTGTGTCCTGCCCTTCTCTATTTTACAGTAGGCGAGTGGGTTTGGTTTTTTTTTACTTACAAAAGAAACAATTAAAAACTCTGATTCATACCTTCAGCCATTTGAATCTGTTTCAAAATAATATGCATTGAGCATTACTCATGAATGTTTTGTTCAGCTTGTTTAAGAATTTTGCATTTCTCAGGCTTTACGTAAGGGCTTTAAGTAAGTTAAAATAAAGACAATATATAAGAAACCTAATGTTATGAGAAGGCAACATATTTTGTTATTTCTTCCATTCCAGCCTTTATTGCTGCTAAAAAAAAAGCCCTTTTTTTTCTTTTTGTACTTTATCTTTCCTTGGTCTAAATTCAGATGTGTCCTTGTAAAACCTCATAGCTGATAACAAAGAGCTTCTTAAACTGATTCCAGAATGTGGAAAAAAAATAAAGCTTTATTCTTTCCTATGCCATATATATATGGCCGTATGCCATGTATATATATATATGCCAGAAATAAATAAATAAACATGAGAGCAGAGCTAAATATTTTTGCCCAAAGTATCAGCTGCCTACATTCATAGATGCATGCACAGAGATAGACATTTGACGTTGGCACCTGCTTGAATTTCCTGTCTTTTAATCCATTGCCAGTACTTGGTACGGAATGCCAGAAACAGGCCAGATGCTTTCAAACAATCCATCAAAATTTGCAAGTCAGAACCATGCAGTACAAATGAGGTTTTAGGATGATCTGTTACGTTCCATATCTGTATGAAATCTGCATCTTGATTCAGTAAAGGGAATGCATGCCAAGGTAGACACTGGAATGAGCTCTCAAGCTACTACAAATAATTGTTCCAACTGTAATCCTTCTGACCAGACTTCCCCTGGAATACTGTTGTCAAACCCTGATGACACTCTTTTCAACAAGATAAATGGGTTCCAGAAAGGGCAGTAGAATCAGTCAAAATATGGAAAATGAGTGCTCTAAAAACACTCTTTAAACTGGGTCTTGCTAAAGTGTGAATTTCAGAAACCCAGAAAGCAAAATAATCTATTATTTACAACTACGTAGTTGTTATATTAAAAAGCTACAAATCTCTAAGACATTTCTAAATCCCTAGTTTGTTCTTTTAGGGAACATATTTAAATTACTCAACAATTAAGCTGGAATTATTTTGTTATAACTTGCTCCTGTTTCAGAATTCAGTTGTTATAAAATTTTCCTCTATCAAACTTCTATACTGTCCTAAAAACATACAAAAAGTGTCTGCTCTTTGTTCATTTGCACCTTCCCTGCACGAAATACTTTTGAGATGTAATGGATGCTGTTTGATACCTCATATTTTACTCGGAGTCCATAGGAGCAGATCTGTTGTCTGAAAAGTATAGGATCAATAATATCCAATTGAATTCAGGAATAAATAAATAACAAAAGCAAAAGTAACATTTCCTTAAAGGTCTCATTCCATTGGACCTTCTTTGGAGGTATATATGCTTTTGATTGCTGACTCAGTTGCACAAACGTATTATTTTCCAGTCCCAAATCTTCCAAGGGCAAGCAAAGCATCTAGAGAAAGCAGTATGCTCGATGATTTATAACTAGTTGTTGTTCTATGTGGCCCACAACATATGGACTGCATGCAGGCCCTGGACACTTACTATTGTGGCCCCTCAAGTTAATAAAAAAAATTAAAGGACGTTCGTTAATGTACATTAACTATAGTATATATTTGATACATGGCCCAAGCCAATCCCTTTTTACTCAGTGTAGTTCAGGCAAGCCAAAAGGTTGGACAACTGTAATCTAATCTATTCTAGAAGGATAAACAATTCAACAGAAACCATATTGCTTTCATCTTTTCACCACAAATGCTTTTTGTTGTTCGTTGTGAAATTGTGTCTGATCCATCGAGACCCCATGGACCATGTCCTTCCAGGTCCTTGTCCATGGGTTTTTCATGGCAAAGAGTGGGTTGCCATTCCCTTCTCCAGTGGATGGCGTTTTTGTCAGACTTCTATGCTATGAGCTGTCTGTCTTGGGTGGCCCTGCACGGCATGGCTCATAGCTTCATTGAGCTACGCAAGCACCTTTGCCACGACAAGGTAGTGATCCATGAAGGGGGTACACATGCTAAATTCTGTCTAATCAACCCCCTCTAAGCTGAAGGCATTCATTCCCATTACTCCCTTCATTTTTATTATAGCCAGAGACCCGTCTCAGCAGGACGGATAAGCAATCCTGCAATTAACTTTAAATAAGATTCAAGATAATTTATGCATTTTTAAAAAGCTACATTTTTAAAAAAAAATTGCATTGAATGGATTGCGTAAGGCTGGAGGTGCTTGGGTACAACTCTTGAGGACAGTCATCCCTGCATCTGGGAGAGAAAAATAAAAATCCTAAGACTCAAGCTGTGCATTTTTAAAAAGATACATTTAAAAAAAAATGCATTGAATGAGTTGCATTAGGCTGGACATGCTTGGGTGCAACTCAGGACAGTCATCCCTGCATCTGGGAGAGAAATTGCTTTTTTAAAAAAATCTTAAAAGATTCAATATAATCTATGCATTTTTTTAAAGCTGCATTTAAAAATTGCATTGAACGGGTTGCATTAGGCTGGAGGTGCTTGGTGCAACTCTGAGGATAGTCATCCTTGCATCTGGGAGAGAAAAATAAAAATCTCAATTCCCGGCCCTGCCGGCCAATTGCTTTTCGCCCGTGGTTTCCTGCCAACCCCCCCCCCCCCAAAAAAAAAAAAAAAAAATGACTGCCACTAAGACGCAAGCGAGCAGCGGGGACCCCATTTTGTTTAAGAAGGCCCCAAGATCCCGGTGGAGGTGGGGGTGGTGGAAGAGAGCGGGAAACTACAATTCCCAAGAAGCCCCGGGGCGCGTCATTTCACGCCGGCCAATGGGAGCGCGCCTTTTTCCCCCGGCGCTGCCCGTGTGGTGGAGCTTTTGTGTGCGTGAGGAAAGGAGAGGAGGCGGAGGGAGCGGGAACGAGCAGGGCCGAGACCGGGACGCCGAGGACGAGCGGAGCGCCAGCGCCCCCTTCCTTTCCCCCCGACTCGGTGCCGCCCCCCTTCCCGCGCCCCTCGGCGGCTCTCTCTCGAGGCCCTGCGGCTCCTCGGCCGCCCGGGGACGGCACCCGGGTGGGGGGGGAGGGAGGGAGAGGGAGGAAGAAGAAGAAAAAAGAGGCGGGGACCGGAGCCGGAGAAGCGGGAAGCGTGCAGAAATTGAGCCCGGGGATCCAGCGCGGCCTATCTCGCGGGGCTTGGCCCACCCCCACCCCCACCCCCTTGCCGAGCCTGGCTCGGGCCGGCCTGGCTCGGGGCGTCCCCGGCGCGATTCCTGCGTTTTGTCTCTCGGCGGCGATCGGTCCGATACGGCGGGGGGAGTTAGAATGGAACTGACTGAAGGTGAGGCGGGAGGGGGGGAGGGGGCGGGGCTTGGGGAGGAGGGGGCGGGGCCAGAACCCTGCGCGGGCAAGGCGCTTGCTCTAAACAATACAGCTGGCTCTCTCAAGTTGCTAGTCCTCAACAGTCCTTTTTGGCTTCTTCCAGGTTGCAAAGGGCTTCACTTTGTGCTCTCTTTTTAATTTAATTTAATTTTTTTAGGCTGGGCGGATTCTTAGGATATCATCAGTTGCAAGTTTCTACTGGGGTTCTTGGAATTGCAAATTTGGAAAGGGGGGAACAGGACGCCAGGCTTGGAAATTTGGGCTTTTTCTCTCCTTTCTTGCATTTTTCCTTTTCTTCTTTTCCTTTTCTTTAACAGCAACACAAAAAATAACAATAACTTGGTTGCTGAAAAGGAGGAAGCTTGTGCAACTTGCTACTCTGTACATGAGTGTCACGTGCTACAGATCCATTTATATTTGTAAGTGGTGTGTTTATATAGCATTTATACAATGTTTCAGCATGTATCTATTGCAGTGTTTTAAAGTGTATTCATTGATGTCAACAACTCGTAGTAAGTAACATTTCGTGCTACTTACTAAGGAGTGGTGTGAAGCCAAAGAGTCCTGGGAAAGAAACATCTGCTCCCAATTTCTATTTATCTAGTAATCTCAGCTTTTCTAAATCTTGTCTTGTTGGCAAGTGTATAAAAATTAAATGGAAAGAAATAGATCTATGGTATTTTGGGTTTTTTTAGAGGCAGACACACAAGCACGACATACAATCCCCATTAACGTATTTACATTCATGCCCAAGGTGCTGGATGAAAGAGAGGGCAAATTTCCTGAAATCAATTATGATTTTAAGTTTGGAATTAGGTTTCTTGGGTTCAGTCTTCAACCTGCTACCTTTAGGATGCATTAAATTACAGCTCCTATTATGATCAGAAGAATAGTTGTATGCCAGAATGTGAAGAGATGTAATCCAATGCCACATCCTGAAGGATTAATTTGCAGAAAGGTGAGCTGGTAGTTATGGTGGAAGGATGGCTTTTTGAGAAAGATTTTGAAAACAGCAGTTATTGGTGTGTGTAGTTGCTAGTGAGCGAAAGCACATGCCTGTAATAAGTAATTTAAAAATATTCAGGTATTTAAAATGCTAAGAGTTAATTACTCCACTACAGCTCAATCTCTCATATATATATATATATATATATATATATATATATGTGTGTGTGTGTGTGTGTGTGTGTGTGTGTGTGTGTGTGTGTGTGTACAGTTAGAGAACTGGTGATATCAAAATGCATCAGAAATGAGGCACAATAAAGAGGAAGAGGTTAGTGTGCGAAAATGGGCACCAAACTTTTTCAGACTATGAAGAATTCTGAGGATATGCAAGGTAAGATTAAGCGAAATGGCTAAGAATTCTGAAGGAAAGAGATTGCTCCATTGATCATTTTGATGGAAGGCATTGTACGATAGCAGTCATCTACTCCAAACACAGTGCAGGATCTCCTACTAGATCCTTTCTGACAGAGGACCACACAGCCTCTGAAGACTTCTTATCAATGATCAAGTGAGCCATCCTGCTTAAGAAGGTTCGGATCGATTAGCAGTGGAGGGTTAATAGTGGAGAGTCCAGTAAGTGTTATGAACTCGATGAAAGCAGGGCTGCTGAAATAATTTTAAATGGTTTCTCTGTTTTAAACTCCAGCCCAGATAGTTTAAGGAATGAAAGAGTTCCTTTATGGGTGTGTGTGTGTGTGTGTGTGTGTGTGTAGTGGAATGAGGGACATTATGAAGGAATCTGTGCTGTTGTGTGATCTGCACATTGATAACCGTCATAGAAGAAGCGTGTGTGAGCACACACACACACACACACAGAAAGAAAGAATCTGTGCTGAAGAGGTGTGAAGCCTGAACTGTGTGGATTTTGAATGGATTATACAGCCGGGTGGTAATTGCTGTTGCGTGACATTTTGCGTGGGAAGGCATGAAGAAGAGTCATGACACAGCGACAGTCTTGGAGTTGGGAAGTCTTAGGCTGACCTGGTAATGAAACAGCCTTTTGTGTGTGTATGTGTGTGTGCCCGTGTGCTTGCGTGCTTGCAGTGTCTACATATATCAATATGCACAAACATCTCGGGGTTTGAACTTAGAATTTGAAATACTCTCTTTCTGGAGTTGGGGTGGGTGAACCATCTCTGGCTCTATTGAAAAAGGGAGAAGGATAATTGTGGATAGACCAGATAATAGTTTGGTGTGATGGAGGAGGAAGAGGAGGGCCACTTAGATTTAAAGGGGCAGAGGCAGCCATATTTCCTGCCAGATACTGCAGTGTAAATCTCTTTCCTACTCCACCCCCAGCCTTCCTTCCAAAAGAAACCAGCCCTGTTTTGGGTTAACAAATTAGTTTTTTTTTTCCTCTGGGATCCTTATTCCCGGTTTACCATTACACTGTTTTAGATTTATCATAAACAAACTGGGATAGCCACATTTTTTTCCTCCCTGCCTTCTTTTCAGCAGCCAGGACTGCTAGGGAATGCGGTGCAGAAATTAACCCTTTTCGGTACAAATCTGCAGCAGGGTTATTCTGATTTTTTCTCTCCCCCCTCTCCATTATCATGGAGAATTCAGAAATAGGTAGAAGGTTTTGCAATGTACAATAGCCTCTCTAGTACATGGCAAAAGGAACCGAAATGCCTTCTCCAATTTCTCTAAGTAAACAAGGACATTGCATCCCCACAGCTGCTGACAAAAGGCACACTTGTTTGTGCACAGCTAGCTAAAACTTATTTATATTTTAAATTTAATACCAGCAAGTATTTTATCTAAAGCATTTCTTAATTATTATTATTTTTTTCTTGTCTGTTTTGTGATATATAGTGAGGCAATTCTCTGTTTTTATCATCACTGAATTGAGCAAATGGTGTTGTTTGAATTTCATGTACATCAGACAACAGAGATGAGACAAATTGCTGTTCAGGTATCTGATTAGTGGGAACTAGGTATATTTTTATAATGTTTGAAATATTTTTCAGTTTCCTAGTGCAGTGGAGAAAAGCTCCACATACTGAATATATCTTTACTGTACGAGATATATGCTAATTCTGTTTCTCCTGAATTAATATGTTTGGACAACTGGAGCATTATGTGTGAATATCTCGTAAATTTAGTATGTTTGGATGTACTTTATATTGTTTGATGCTGTATCATTCAGTTTTCAAACCCAAATAGAAATATGAATATGATCCTTTTTGATGTACTCAGTGGTTCTGTTTTTGTCTTTTAAAAATTATCAGCTGATAAAAATATAATTTATTGTGATTGATTCAAGGATGTAGTTATCACAGTAGTATTTCATTAATATTTTAGAATATCCTCATGTTGGACTCAGCAGTGTGTCTAGCAGTGGAGCCATTCTTTCTGGTTTCTATTTTTCTTTAAGTGGGTCATAGTAAAAGATGATCAATGGATGACAAGAAGGTGTGCCTAAACAGCTTACAGTGATAATATTTGGTTTTCGTGACAGAATAAATGCTAATGAACATATAAATATAAGCTGAGAAGAAGGGAAATTTATATAGCAAAATGCTTTCCAGGAATAATGCATTTTCTCCCCAAAATGAATTATTTGTTGCGACTTAAGTGCTACATGTATGTAAAGCTGGAAATGACTCATCACATTGTATGATGGTAAAAAGCTGAAGAACAGTTTTACAGTTCAAGGCAAACACTATCTAGATTTCTATATCATTGAAAAACATGAACAGACTGTTCTGTTGGAACAAGGAATACCAGCCAAGTGAGATTATATATTATTTTGTATTTAGATTTAAAAGGCTAGAATCGGTTTGAGCAATAAGCGCTTTCTGATATTTGAAAAACCAGTTTCAAAAGAAGTCTGAGCTGTTATATATATATATATATATATATATATATATATATATATATATATATATATATAGCTAAGATTTCATTTACCTATTTTATCCTGGAAAGAGGAAATTTGTCCAGGCATTGTTGAATGAAAAATACATGCACATATATGAGAAAAGTAGTTGGAATCCAGGTTGTGTGTGTACAAGTGGGGTTATAGGGGAGGCAAACATGGTAGCAAGGTATACCTCCTTTGGAAGGGGGTGCCATTAAATCCAACAGAATTTAAACACTGTTGCTTATTATTGAAGGCTCAGCCATAAAATATCCTCCTGTAGTTGTTCTGATTACTATTTATATGTTATTAGTTTTTGTTCTACTGTTTATGAGTACTCCAATTAGTATATCAAGTAAAATTGTGAAAATCATAAAAGGCTATATAGGTAGCAATGGCATAATCAAACTTAATAAATCACCTGAGTTTCCTTCCTTCCTTCCTTCCTTCCTTCCTTCCTTCCTTCCTTCCTTC
>BLBF01000065.1:6039226-6052000 GCA_015471245.1 Laticauda colubrina | reverse complement strand
GAGTAGAGTAGAGTAGAGTAGAGTAGAGTAGAGTAGAGTAGAGTAGATTTACATAAATCTGATAGTGTAAGTTTCCAAACATAGGGGGAAAAAATAGATGAAGACATTTCCTATTTTTAAGCAGTTTATATATTCCACAAATACTTTGACATTTCGGTCGGGGTAAGGAATTTGTGGTGGCAAACCATTGAGAAAAGTCAAAGCTGAGGTTAAACATATGGACACTGTAAGCAGCTTCGTCATCCCATATAGTTGGTGGTTTTTAAAAGTATAAGGTAAAGGTTCCCCTGGCACATACATGCTCATTGTTTCTGGCTCTACGGGGCGGTACTCATCTCCGTTACAAAGCCGAAGAGCCAGCGCTGTCCAAAGACGTCTCCGTGGTCATGTGGCCGGCGGCATGACTAAACACCAAAGGCGCACAGAACGCTGTTCCCTTCCCACCAAAGGGGTCCCTATTTTTCTACTTGTATTTTTTACATGCTTTCGAACTGCTAAGTTGGCAGAAGCTGGGACAAGGAACGGGAGCTCACTCCGTGATGCGGCACTGGGGATTCGAACCACCAAACTGCTGACCTTTCTGATTGACAAGCTCAGCGTCTTAGCCACGGAGCCACCGCATCCCATTATATTTAAAAGTATATTAATGGGAGAAATGTTAGTCTGTGATGCTTTCTCATTTATAGAACTTGGCTTTGTTTTGTTAGAGAAGGATGCAACTACTGAAAAAAAAAAAAAATGTCCAAAGTCTTGCCAACATCTGCAAAGCTTCCTTCCATACCATAATTTTCTCTTTGCTTTCCCATTCTATCACAAATCTTTTAATCTGATTTTCAGCACTCCTGATAACCTCTGGTTTGGGAGTAGTGCAGTTTTTCAAGAGCAGCGAGTCCTCCGTGGAAGGGCTGTTTCCTTTTTGTGCTTCAGCATCTCTTGTTCAGAAAATACTTAGTACCTTTTTAATACCGTAATCACCCAAAGGCAGAAAATGAAAATTTCCTCATGGCAAAATGTGTATTATTTGTTGCAAGGAGGATGGACTTCGTTTCATGGATCAGGATAGAGACAGATTACCATGGAGAATATCTGTTGTATGTGGTCTCTCTGAATTGAAAATCAAGTTCTATGAAACAATGGGCTTGTTTCGTTTCTTTTTATTTTGTTTTACTCCATATTGCTTTTTTTGGAACAGATCTTGAGCTTTCATATTGGCCTAATTGCTCTGTCCTGTGTTGCATATTGCACTTGATACATTCTTACATTGTTAATCACAAGAGGTTAAGTTTGGAGTGTACTATGTAAATGGAGTGATGGTAAATCTGTTGCAACAAACAGCAGCCTCCGGCATCTTCGGCAAAGATCTCCGGCAAAGATCAACAGATTAGTCCTTCAGGTGTACATATACATGCAAAAACGAAAGGAAAAAAAGCCCAGAGCCCCTCTCTGAGGTGCGCATATATGTATGTGGAAGGAAGAAAGAGAAAGGGAAGGAGGATGGAAAAAAGGAAAGAAAGAAAATAAATAAAAAGGAAGAAGAAAAGGAAAGAGGGAGGCAGAAAGAGAAATTGCTGTTTTATTTATATGTCAAATTTATATAACTGCCCATCTCACAAACAAGTGGCATTGGACAGTGTACTGTTCAACTTTTAGAAGTGTCCAAGTGTAGTTTGTGCCCCAGGTTTGCATTCTTCACATAGACCACTGACTCACCTGATGCAGGGGGAGGACTGGCTGAACCCCGGGAGAGGAGTTAAAAAAGACATCAGCCTTCGAGTCCTTACATAGCTGCAAGCAAATCCAGCCACCCTTGAAATCTGCTCACTCTCATCTAACTCCAAGCAGGTGTTAATCGTAGGTTAAGAAGATGCCTGTGCCATAGGCATGATTAGCAATAAATCAGATTAATTTGAACTTCACATGGACCTGATCTTTTGTGCCTGACAATAATGAAGGAAAGTCTTTTGTGTACCAAATAAAAACGTTTGCTCTACACCCTACAGTCTATGCCAGGGGTAGTCAACCTTTTTATACCTACTGCCCACTTTTGTATCTCTGTTAGTAGTAAAATTTTCTCTAACCACCCACCAGTTCCACAGTAATGGTGATTTATAAAGTTGGGGACAAAATCCCTACCACCCACCACGAAAGCTGGAACGCCCACTAGTGGGCTGTAGGGACCAGGCTGACTACCACTGGTTTATGCTGTAGTAAACTTACTAGCCTTTGAAACCTTGTTAGTGTCAACTCATAAAATATCCCTATGCCTGTTTTAGTAGTTGCCGTAAAAAGGGGGGGGAGGGGAGGAAGGAAATCTGGAAGAGCAATTGAAAGTGAATCTGGTTTATGAGACACGCAGGGGCGAGGGGGGGGGAAACAGGGTCACAGGTGATTGTAAATTACATATGCCAGAGTTGGCTGCATACAGGGCTGTGCCAGTATGTCGCCTCCAATGAATCCTTCGAAGGTTTTTGAAGTTTGGCTCGAGACTCATGATTTAATTAGGGCGATTGCTGAAATCCTGACAGTTGTCAGTGGGGAGCAAGTGGAGCAAATGACCAGTTTTAAGTTTCTGGGTGTTACCCTAAAAGAGGACCTGACCTGGGGTGCCCACATTGCAGCCCTGGTCAAAAGGGCCCAGCAGAGATTATACGACCTGAAGCTTCTCAGGAAACAACAACTGAATGAAGAACTGCTGGTGACCTTCTACTGCTGCACCATAGAGAGTATCTTAACTTACTGCACCTCTGTATGGTTTGCCAGTTGCACAGAGGCAGATAGAAAAGTGCTCCAGAGGGTTAATGTCATTGCCCAGAGGATCATTGGCTGCCCTCTCCCCTCTTTGGAAGAGCTTTATAGCTCCCGCTGCCTTAAGAAAGTTCAAAACATCCTCAAAGATCCATCTCATCCTGGGCACCCTTTTTTTTTTTTTGAACTATTACCATCTGGCAGACAGTACAGGATAATAAAAACAAGGACAAATAGGCTGAAAAACAGCTTCTATCTCAGGGCAGTAGCTCTTTTGAATTCTGCTGTGTAATGCAGTGTTGGGTGTGGTGTCAGGGGTTTCCGGTTCAATGTGTAGAGGAGGGTGAAGGATGTGTGTTTGTGTTTATTTTCATGGTCATGGTCATGATGTGCACTGAAGATGGTGTTTAATTTCATTGTACGAGGTGCAATGACAATAAAGTAAACTAAAAATTAGCAGAAAGGGGGCCTGTTCAATTGTAGCAATTGCCTTTCTTGATTTTTTGAAATTTTTGCTGGAGAAGCCATAGAATCACATATTTTTTTTCCTTCTTCTTTCTTTCTCTCATTTTAAGGCCCTATGAGAAAAAGGGAAAGCTAAGGATGCTGGAGCAGAACAATGGATTTCTCCTTCTCTTTCATGCAAGGGATCATGGGAAACACAATTCAGCAACCACCTCAACTCATTGATTCGGCGAACAACCGCCAAGAGGATGCTTTCGATGCCCACAGTGACATCACAGAAGATGGCCGACAGACTCCCTATGAAGCTGCCCTTGCCTTGCAGCAAGGTTTTCAGTATCCCACGCCAACTGCCGAAGACCTTCCGCCCCTCATTAATGGATTCCCCCAAATCGGCATGTACGAGCCCCAGACCAAATTCCAGTCCTTCAGCCAGTATCCGAATGGCTCGGCCAACGGCTTTGGCACCGTTAGAAACTTTAGCCCACCAGAGTATTACCACATGGAGAACTCTAACCTAAGGCCACACGACCTTCTGGAAAAACCCTCCCCTCCTCAGCCTCCCCCTCCCTCCGTCTCCCAAACGGTGATTCCAAAGAAGACGGGCTCACCGGAGATTAAACTGAAAATAACCAAAACTATCCAGAACGGCAGGGAATTGTTTGAGTCCTCGCTGTGTGGGGATCTTCTAAATGAAGTGCAAGCGAGCGAGTTTGCCAAGTCCAAACACGAAGGGAGGAAGGAGAAACGGAAAAAAAGCAGCAAGCATGATGCTGCCCATTCGGAAGAGCGCAAGTCACGTAAAATTCCCAAACTTGAGCCGGAGGAGCAAAATGTAAGTTGGAGTAAAAATAAAATAAAATAAGTTTTTCCTCCCTCCCTCTCTCTCTCCTTTCCTTCCTTCCTTCCTTCCTTCCTTCCTTATGTTGTTGCTGTAAGGCAAGGGTCTTCAAACTTGGCAAGAATTCCTGAGCTAACATGATTGGAGGAGGAGTTCTGGGAGTTGAAGTCTACAAGTCTTAAAATTGCCAGGATGGGAGATCCTTGATCTAGGACAGTGTTGGCTGAACTTTTTTGGCTCACGTGCCAAATATTGCATACACGCTTTCATGCTTTCACTTGCTTGCCAGTACCCAGAAGGCAATACGTGCCCTCCCACGCCCCCTACACATGTGCACACAATCCCGCCACTGCCGCCCCCTTACCTGCACCTCACAGCTGATTTTTGGACAGTTTGAGGCCTTTTTTGGCCTCCCAGAGGCTTCTGCAGGCCAAAAACTAGCCCTGTTTCATCACTTCTGGTATTTTTGGAAAAACAGGAAGTGATGAAACGGGCCTAAGTTTCAGCCTGCAGAACCCTTCCTTAAGCCTTTGGGAGGTTGAAAAATGCCTCAAACTAGCTGAAAATCAGCTGTGAGGCACGCACATGTGCAGTGAGGCAGGTTTGCCTGCAGCTCGTGCAGCACAAATGGCTCTGCATGCCACCTGTGGCATACGTTGCCATGGGTTTGCCATCACAGGTCTAGCACGTCTTCAAACTTGATCAGTTTTAAGACTTGTGGACTTCAACTTCCAGAATTCCTGAGCTAACATGACTAGAGGAGGAATTCTGGTAGATGAAGTCTGTAAGTCTTAAAGCTGTCAAGTTTGAAGACCCCTGCTGTAAGTCCTTGCCTCTCCAGTCTTCCCAAGAAAGCAGGACTCTTGAAAGTGAAGTTGTTCCAAAAGGAGCTTTTATTGAAAGGCTTGTCATAGCAAGAGGTCTAGGCAGGAACTAAATTTTCCCACTTAAAAACAGCCATTTAAAGCATTCCAACCAAACCCCTCCCCGTAGTATAGCAATGCCAGAAACAGAAACTCAAAGCATAGCAATGCAGGAAACAAAACAGAAAATTCATATAGAGATTTCTCCAATCCTCCCACCAAAATGCCAGCATCCCAATAGAAATAATATGCAGCCTGACAAAAGCATTGCTTTTCTGAGTCTTTTTTTTCATATTTTTTTCATCTGCTTGGCTTTTATGGAATGTTGCCAATCAGTGCCCAAAGGTTGCTTAGAAGGTTTGCTTCTGTGCTGGACTGATTGTTTTTATAAATGCATTTTATTAAAAAAATAAAATTTATCTTGGTAGATTTTTTTTTTTTGCTGAAGAAAATAAATCCAAACCATCCTTTGGCACAAATTGCACAGATTGTCAGAATAATTTATAAAGAACTTTAGATTCTCCTAGAATCAAATTGTACAATACTATTGATGAGTGAATATTATCTCAGTAATGTTATTACAGCTGGGTGACAAGACAGCTATTAAAGTTGCAAGGTATTTCATTTTGGGGTATAATTAGGGAGAGAGAGTGAAAATCATATGTGGTACATTTTCTGTTAACAAGAATTCCTGATCTTTTTGCATTTTCTGTCTTTTCCCCCCTCTTTTTTTATTTCTGTATTAAATTATGAGCCCCTCTCTATGTGGATAGGGAAACTTTGTGCAGAAATCTCTTTTAATGCCGAAAATAATTCATATAAAACAGGCTTCACTTTATTTAGCTTCACGTGATAATTTCTGATTTTCGTGCAATAATTTGCTAATCAAATCATCTGCCCGAAGGTATTAAAATACTATTTTAGATAAAAGAGTAATTTTGAAGTTTCATTTTTTTTCTTCAGTGTAGTCCAGTAGTATCCATATACTCCATTGAGTATATGGAGTATACTCCATACTCAATACTCCATTGAGCTTTATGTACTGTTCAAAATGTACATAAAGCTCAATGGAGATTATTCTCAGACTGAAGCCTTAACCACTAAACACATGGACATCTACAGAAGGATAAAGGGGAAGCATATGTGATGGATGACTTTACACAAATACAGTGACTTAGTAGTTGTAGCTGATATTCGCCATAAGTATGTAACTGCAACTTTTATTTGTTTGTTTGTTTGTTTATTGGAGTTTTATCCAACATTTACTATTTATAAGTAACTCCAGGCAGCACATATATTACACTCCTTCCTCCCTGTGAGGTGGATTAAGAGAGAGTGACCAACCCCAAATCTTCCAGCTGGTTTTCATGCCTAAAGCAGGACTAAAACTCCCAGTTTCCTGGTTTCTAAACCAGCAACTTAACCACCAGACCATATTGGTTTGTCTGATTATGTCGTCGCATGTACGCGCAGATCATTTTGGCATCATTTCATTGTTACGATTCCATTGACTGAACTACTTGTTTTGTGGAATTGGTCTCATGGTTCTGCCTTAAGACCTTTGCTTTTGGTATACAAAGTTGTGAGATGACCCTTTCAATCAATAGTTCAACATTAACAGGCATACTCATGAAACAATGATGCACAAGCATTTGCTTTGTTTCTGCAAAAAAAACAGAAACATTCTTCATTGATCCAGGTTTCAGTAGACAAGCTGAAAGATTGCCTCATGCCATGATAGAATACACTATAAAAGGTTTTAGAAGGTGCTGTTAATCTGTGAAGAAATGTGGCATAATGTTGGTGGCCACCCAACATTTTTTTAATGGAGTTAAGCAGGTTATTAAAAAATAGCCTTTACAAGTAATGTTGTATGACTGAACAGCCCCATGCCATCTCCCAGATTAAATTTTCACTTGGTTCCAAAAGTAATTTCATTTGAATGTTAATGTTGAAAGAAAACTGATAGATGTTAAGTGGACATCCTTACCTTTCTTGATATTCACTTTGAGAATCTTTTGTATTAAGATGTGAATCCTTCTTCAGTATTTATTTGCTTTGCTGCATATCAGATAAGTATATGCATCTTTGTCTTCTGTTTGGTAATCTTGAAATCTATTAATGCACTAAATTCTTGATTTTGAGATGTAAGGTGTCCAGAATCATCTAGGAGTCGATCAGTTTTAAAATCAAATATATGCTTGAACTAAATCAGGTGATACCCGATGCATAAACTGTATCAAAATAGTTATATTAAAATAGAGATTTGTCCATAAAAATCACTCTTGGAACAAAACAAGGCAATGGCAAAATGTCAGTATTCTCTACTACCTTGCTATATTTCAACTAAGCCTCTTGCAAACCAGTGTTGTAACTGGCTTATAAGGCAACCTTTTAATGAACTACATAAACAGAAAAAAGGTTTGGCCTTTAGATTTTCACAAACAAAATGGAGATGTAACTCACCAGGGTTTTGTTTCTAGCAAAGAAATTGAGTTGTGAAATTTCTTCCCTTCATAGATGCTCACTTTTAAAGCCTCTGTGAAAACCAGATAGTGTAGACTAGAGAAACAAAACTCACTTAGCAAAGTTGAGGCAACTTGTGAAGAAGATATCTCTTCATCCATTGTTACAACTAAACAAAAGATCAGTAAAATGCCTTTTTTGATACTGTATAAGTTCCTTACTTAAAACATTTAAAATATTGAAAAAAAGGAATTATTGGCACAAAATACCTAGATCGTATATCAGCTCAAGTAACAATACAGGTAATCCTGGAGTTGTGACCACAATTAGGGCTACCATCCTTGTTGTTAAGTGAGGTGATTGTTAAGTGAGTTGTGTCCGATTTTATGACCTTTCTGTAATAGTTGTAAAGTAAGTCTCTGCAGTTAAGTGAATCAGTCAGTCGTTACACGAATCCGACTGCCACTGTTCACTTCTCTTGGAAGAAGCCAATTCAGAAGGTTGCAAATGGCCATCCTAAGACCCAGACCACAGCAACCATTGTACTGCCAGTTGGTGAGTGCCTGAATTTTGATCACATGACCATGGGGATGCGGTGACACTTCTAAGTGTGAAGACTTGTTGTAAGTTTAGTTTAGTTCACTTTATTGTCATTGCACCTTGTATAACAAAATTAAATGCCATCTTCAGTGTACATTATAACAATAAGCATAAAACACAAACACACATCCTTCTCAATCTATACAATTGAATTGAAAACCCCTGATATTGCATGAATATTACACTATACAAAAGAATTCAATAGAGTTACTGCCCTGGGATAGAAGCTGTTTTTCAGCCTATTTGTCCTTGTTTTTATTATCCTGTACCGTCTGCCGGATGGTAATAGTTTAAAAAAAAAAAAGGGATGCCCAGGATGAGATGGATCTTTAAGGATGTTTTGAACTTTCTTAAGGCAGCAGGAGCTCTAAAGCTCTTCCAAAGAGGGGAGAGGGCAACTAGTGGTCCTCTGGGCAATGAGGTTAACCCTCTGGAGCACTGTTCTATCTGCCATGGTGCAGTTGGCAAACCATACAGAGGTGCAGTACATTAAAATGCGCTCTATGATGCAGGGGTAGAAGGTCCCCAGCAGTTTTTCATTCAGTTGCTGTTTTCTGAGAAATCTCAGGTAGTATAATCTCTGTTGGGCCCTTTTGACCAGGGCTGCAATGTGGGCATCCCAGGTCAAGTCCTCTTTTAGGGTAACACCCAGAAACTTAAAACTGGCCACTTGCTCCACTCGGTCTCTATTGATAAGAAAGGGCTAGATGTCAAATCTCTTTTTTATAAGTCACTTTTTCAATACTTTGGACTGTCATTAGATGATGTCTGTAAGTCTAGGAGTACCTTTAAAAAGATAGCTGCTTTTGCCTCGGCAGTAGCTCTGTGAAGATCGTAATTGTGACCTATTTTATAGGGCAAATGTTAAAGACAACGGTGAGAAATGCACATTTGGAACAATTAATGCTTTGATGGTGATAATGTGCTCACGCCTTTTTTTTCCCCCACTCAAAATGAGTTTATGATACGGGTGACTCAATTTCACCAGTAAATGGAAGGAAGGAAACTAATGTCCCCATGAACAAAACTGTCCTGCTGTGGAACAGCCCTTCAGAAAGAAAGTGGCAGAATATTTCCATATATCTGTCCATAAATGAGATAAAATATCTGTCCGTAAATGAGATAAATTTAAAAGCTGGCAAAGTGCCTTGCAGTCCCCGGAATGATTTGTGCGCTTAAATTACTTATTCATAGTTTCTAAATTTATATCCTCCTTTGCCGTTATGGTTAAATAATTCTTGTCTACTTCTGCCTTCATTCTGTTCTACAAATGCAACAAACATCTTAAAATGGTCCTGTTCTAATTCAATCACAATTGGCTGGCTGCCTGGATTCTGCTCATATGTTTAGAATCAACGATGAAGGTTGTAATTCACTGGGTTATGTATTCAGTTTCTTTCTTGGGAAGAAAAGAGTTGAAGAGATGAATCAGCTTGCCTATCATATTAGGAAGGAGAGATATTGCAAGGGGACTCCTGCAATAATAGTAACAGTTCTCAGAAAACTTCAAAGTGTAACTTGTGATTAATTCTGGAAAATGGCAGTGACTAACCTGTATAGTCAGGTTAAATGCAGCTGAAATTGAAACATTATTTCAGAAATATGATCATCTTCTTTTTAACAACCCCATAATCCCTTGCAAGGTAGAGTCTGGGCAACTGAATGGGGCTGAATGTTTAATGGCCGGATGCCTTTCCTGTTGCCGGTACAGAGTTTTCTTCGGCAGATCTATTCTCATTGTGCCTATATATATATATATATATATATATTTGTACAAACTCAATACAGAAGCCTGATGATGGCAGATGAGATTCTGCTGAAATGTTGCTACAACTTTAAAAGCACTACAATGACGTGGGATAATACCCGAAGGAAGCTGAACAGCGTGTGTGTGTGTGTGTGTGTGTGTGTGTATATATATATATATGTGTGTGTGTGTGTGTGTGTGTGTGTGTGTGTATATGTTTTCTTAGGCTTCCGCGGGTACTTACATGTGTGCTGTTTAGCTTCCTTTGGGTATTATCCCACGTCATTGTAGTTCTGTTAAAGTTGTAGCAACGTTTCAGCAGAATCTCATCTGCCATCCTCAGGCTTCTGTGTGTGTGTGTATATATATATATATATATATGCCTCTACCTAGGATCGAACTCACAGCCTCCTGATTTTGAGCTCCACCTTTAGGCCACCGAACCACTATTTCAGAAATATGATGATTCCCTCATAATACCCTTTTCATTAGAAGTGCAGAGTTGTCCATTTATTAATGAATGTATGTCCGTTGCAGTGGGATATAGTGGTGGTACTGAAATCACTGACTGGTATACTTTCAATTCTCCTAAAACCGTGTTGGCGAACCTATGGCACACATGCCGGAAGTAGCACACAGAGCCATTTACCCCGGCACGCAAGAGATCACCTGGAAGAGCCCCACTGCGCATGCACACGCCGCCGCCCGATAGCTGATTGTCGGGTATCTGGCGTGCATGCACAAGGGGCGGGGAAATGCGTGGGAGATGTGTGCACATGCACAGAGATGTGCGGTGCGCAAGGGGGGATCGCGCATGCCTACACGGAGATGCGCAGCACTCGAGGGATTGTGCGCATGCATAGGGGACATGGGAGGGGCCCAGCACACATTGCCTTCTGGGTGCTGGCACGTGAGGCAGTTATCGGTACGGGAGCCAAAAAAGGTTGGCCACCACTGTCTTAACACATAAATGGTTTGGGTTGATCCAAAGTTATTCTAACCAACTTATATCGCACATAACCCAGTGAAGCTCTATTCTGAATGTAAGGTTTAAAAAAAAATCTCAAGTTGCTCTTGATTTTACATCAGGGGTCCCCAACCCCCAGGCTGCAGCCCACTACCAGGACATGGCCTGTTTGGAACGGGGCCACGCAAGAAGCTGGCTGGTGGTGGTGCACAAGCAGCTTGACTTATGTGAATGGCGGGCTGGCACACAGCATGCAGCTCAACTAGTGTGAGCAGCAGACCAGTTACCCTCTCCCCTGCTCACCGGGGCACGAAGCCGTAAACATTGAGGACCAGTGCTTTAGGTGATTTCGTTGTCCTGTCCACCCAGTTTTCGTGGCAGCTAGATAGAAGCATTGCCATCTCCCATAATGTTGTTTTATTTTTGGCATCCCAGCACTGTGGCATCTCACAGTTTTGATGGTCTTCCAACTAAATAATTCATCAGGCCTGACCTTGTTTGAGTTTCTTGAAGAGCAGCCTTTCTCATCCTGTTGGTTCTAATGGATCTTGGCGCTAAGAATGCTGGACTTTGTTCCTTGTACTTCCTAAACTTGTAGAAAACGCGTCAAGGCTGGATTTGTAGAAGATAGTGCTAGATAAAATATTGATTTAGTATTTAGTGCTAACTAACTATACTAACTTTTTCATGCTAACTAGCTATATTTCCATTTAGTGTATTACTAAATAAAATTAACAGTCTTGTTCAGAAAACTATGTTAGGAAACAATAGCCTTTAAGTCATTTCCCCCCCCAAAAAAATAGATTCTGTGCATATGAGATTTAATATCCAAACTAATAATCCATTATGTGCCTGGATATAAGTCATGCATGTGTGTGTGTGTGTGTGTGTGTGTGTGTGTGTGTGTGTGTATATATATGTTTTCTTAGGCTTCCGCGGGTACTTACATGTGTGCTATTTAGCTTCCTTCGGGTATTATCCCACGTCATTGTAGTTCTGTTAAAGTTGTAGCAACGTTTCAGCAGAATCTCATCTGCCATCCTCAGGCTTCTGTATAGAGTTAGTTCCTGGTTTCAAATTTGAGGCTGGTCCATTCTGATTGGCTGGGAGCCTGGATCTGTGTTCATTGGACTTGGAATTTGATTGATTGGTGTTTCTGGTTTCTTCTGTCTGTTTTGTGGCTTTGATTGGCTGGCAACACTCTGTTCTTGTGTTGGAGGCTTTCAGTGCAGCTTGGCTCCGTGTGAAGGGACGGCTGCTCTTCATTAGCAAGCTGGGTTTCACCTGGGTGCCTGGTGGGGGGGTGTTTGGGTTGGAGCTATCAGAGGGAGTCTGTTTTTGCCCAGGTGTTTGCCTGGCTTGTGGCATGGAGATCTTTCTATTCTAATTACCAGAACCAAATGCCTGGCAGATAAGACACATATAAAGACTGAACTATGCACCCTGACTGAAGTATTGACAGCCAATGGCTTCCACAAAAACAAAATCACCAACTTGATCCACAAAAACACACCAAGACATAACAGAGACCTAGAAGATCAACAGATCTATGGAACAGCTGTCCTGCCCTACATAAGAGGTACCACAGATAAAATCAGTAAGATACTACAGAGGCATCACATCAAGACTGCCTTCAAAACAGACAAAAAAATAGCAGCCATCCTGAGGAACCCCAAAGACAAAATTGACCTGGAAAACCAAGGCATATACGAAATTCCCTGTACATCATGCCCGGCCACATACATTGGACAGACCAATAGAAGAATAAGTACCCGCCTGGATGAACACAAAAATGCAGTAAAAAAGCTGGAACACACCTCCTCACTAGTCCAACACGTGAAAGCCACAGGTCACAACATCAACTTCAATGGCACTAAAACCCTGGCCACTATAGAAAACCCCAGCCACAGAATCATCAGAGAAGCCATAGAGATTGAAAAAAGACCTGACAGCATGAATAGAAGAGATGATTCCACCAGACTGTCAATCATTTGGAAGCCTGCACTCTCAAATAGAAAGATCTCCATGCCACAAGCCAGGCAAACACCTGGGCAAAAACAGACTCCCTCTGATAGCTCCAACC
>BLBF01000065.1:6016357-6038826 GCA_015471245.1 Laticauda colubrina | reverse complement strand
ATATATATATATATATATATATATATATATATATATATATATAGTTTTGTTACAATATAATCTTTAAATGTAAATATAAATTGTTTATAATCAGAAAAAAACTTAATCGGAAGGTACCACCTGAACTCAATTGGAATAGAGCTGGAAGGGACCTTCAAGGTCTTCCAGTGCAGCCCCCTGATCAAGCAGGAGACCCCATACTATTTCAGACAAGTGACTGTTCAATCTCTTCTTGAAAACCTCCAGTGATGAAGCACTCACAACTTCTGAAGGCAAGCTGTTCCACTGGTTAATTGTCCTCACTGTTAGGAAGTTTCTCCTCGATTCCAGGTTGCTTTTCTCCTTGATTAGTTTCCATCCATTGTTTCCTGTCCTGCCCTCTGGTGCTTTGTAAAATAAGTTGACATCCCCCCTCCTCTTTGTGGCAACCTCTCAAACACTGGAATACTGCTATCATGTCCTCCCTAGTCCTTTGTACTTATTGATGCTGTAGCCTTTCTTGTTCCATACTACTTTTATCTCTGCCTTCTTGTAAATCTTCAAAACAAAACAAAAGCCAAAACAGAGTATTCATTGAGCTTCAAAATAGACTGGAAGACATACTACTGTGCCTGGGAATGTTTTCACTGGTAATCATTCAGTCCTATACTTATTTCATTCTGTGGTTTTATTTTGTTTTTTAACTTTTTTATTTTAACTTATAGAGACCAAATGAAAGGCTTAGCATCCAGTCTGAAAAACCAAGGGAAGAAATGGCAACATTGGATGAAACCCCGGTTAGTATTCTGTGTTTTTAATTGTAGATGGTATTGTACTGTATGACTTTAACTTTGTTGCTTGTATCCTTACAATTTATCTTGACTGTTTCCTAGTATGATTTGATTGCTTATTGTACCCTATGACTATTATTAAGTGTTGCACCTGATGATTCTCGACTCTTGACTAATGTAGTTTTTCTATTATGTACACTGAAAGCATTTGTAGCAAGACAAATTCCTTGTGTGTATAATCACACTTGGACAATAAAGAATTCATTATTTCATTCATTCATTATTAAATCAGGTACATCTCAAGACAAACAATTTTATTATCAGAATTATTGGAAGCCTGTTGGCCCAAAATATTTCGGAAGAGACTCTTGGAAGAAGCATCCTAACTGCCTTGGCAAAAGATTACAGGAGACCAAAAGATCATCTATTCTTGTATAATATGCCATGTGCAAGAATGTGGACCAATTCATCTATGCATTCATCCATACATTCAATAACCTATGCCACATAATGTTCTGCATCTGAATATCTTATTTGTAATAACACCTTTCACTTTCATGCGATGTAATTTCTGTGTGTGTGTGATTCTCATATAGGCACAGCAGGTGGCTCCTTCACTTTCCATGCAAGAGACAAGCGATTGTAAGTTTGAGGTGGGAGATCTTGTCTGGTCCAAAGTGGGGACATATCCTTGGTGGCCCTGTATGGTTTCAAGAGATCCTCAACTAGAAGTTCATACTAAAATTAACACGAGAGGTCAGTAAAGAAAAATGTTTGAGCTGTTACTTCAGAAACTATCCAAATAGCTAAGTTGATTAACTCTTCTATTATTATTCATAGCTCAAAATGAGCAGATTAGATCAAGATTCTGATTAAATTAAAATCAAGAGATAGGAGTAGCACCTAAACTTATATACCGTTTTACAGTGCTTTCCAGCCCTCTCTAAGCGGTTTACAGAGTCGGCCTCTTGTCCACCAAAAATCTGGGTCCTCATTTTACCCACCTCGGAAGGATGGAAGGCCGAGTCAACCTTGAGCCTGGTGAGATTTGATCTGCCAAATTTCAGGCAGCTGGCAGTCAGCAGAAGTTGCTGTGGTACTGCACTCTAACCATTTCACCACCGTGGCTCATGATATAGACAGTCTAAAACAATAGCACTTGGGGTTCCTTACATTCTTTTTTTTTCATACACACACACACCAGCATACATCTGCATACTGACACCTGATGAAGTTTTAAAGGTCACAATTGAAGTGATTAATGTTTTTGCATTTCCATTTTTATTGTTATTATTTTTGTTAAAAGGGGAATGTTTACAGTTTGCCTGTGTACTTCACGCAGGTATGAGAGTATACTACCCTGAATGAAAAATTTGTGTGGTGGAATTTCTTAGCCAAATATTTTCTTTACATTCCACCCCCCCCCCCTTTCTTTCCAGGTGCACGAGAATATCATGTTCAATTCTTTAGCAACCAGCCTGAAAGGGCTTGGGTACATGAAAAGCGGGTACGAGAATATAAAGGACGTAAACAGTATGATCAGCTGGTGGCAGAGGCTGCTAAGCAGGCCAACCATTCTGAGAAACAAAAGGTATGTACAGTCTGAAATGATAGCTTATTTTAGCAGAAAGCAACAGAACAGCTGTGCCCACAAGCCAGATATTTTTAAATTTTATTTATTATTACATTTGTTTGCCACCCATCTCAATGCAATTCGATTCTGGGCAGCTTACAACAGCAAATAAAACTATGCGCTTAACATGATTAAACAAACCTACCAATATCTCTTTTTGAGTTATAACCTGCATTTTTATTGTGATTTTATTATGATTTTATACATACATACATGTTTAAAATCATAATAAAAAGTACAGGTTATAACTCAAAGAGATATATGTGGATTTGTGTATTTATATAAAAACTTACCAGTCAAGGTAACAAATTACTGTTTGGATTTGCAAACCGACAGATAATGCCAACAGCTCTTAAGGTAAAAAAAACAGAGGGGACCTTGTGTGACAATAGTCTTAGCCCTGCAACACTTCTGCATAAACATACAGGATTTTTTGCATCAGCAGCATGGACTAAACATAGGAGCCTCACAAAATTATCTGTATTATTATTTTGAGAGTTTTAGCTGAAAAACCCAAAAGCAATCTCGTATTTGAAAATATTTGAAACCTTGGAAAATATGATGGAAGGAAGAGCTCAGCTGTTTTTCTGCTCTCTTACCATGGCATCCCATAAAGCCTCCTTCTAGATCAGTTGGGATCTAATCTGTAAGAAAAAGTTTCAGATAAACAGTAATTATTGTCTTTATATTTGTGACCTCGCTCTTTTGGAAGGTACAAAAAAATCTACAGTATTTGCTGTTTGCTTAGTATTAATTTTTCAGGAATGGGTTCAGATTACAGTAGTAGACATTTGATAAATAAAGAAGTAGTTAATTATATTTTTATGCAAGTGTGCTAAAGCCAGTGTTATCTAATGGTTAAAGAACTAGATGAGAAGTGAGCAAACCCAAATTCTAATCCTGCAGTTGGCACAGAAACTGGCTGGGCGACCTTATGACAACTCTGGCTCATCTTACAGTGATGAGCCAGCCGAAAAAATAAAACTTCTTGTCACATCTTAGCTTAATAGCATCTGTTTTTTAAGTTGCTTTATCTCAGTTTATATAATGACTTACATATGCCTCCGAGCAGCATCATACTGTTGCTATGTGAATTGAAGAAGCACAGCGCATGGCAGATCAATCCTACAACTAAGCTAGGATGCTATCAATAAGAGCAGAAACATATTAGTATGTATTATTAATATATTGTTCTGGCTACCAGCATAGCAACACTTCTACATAAATCTTTAGTAAAACCCTCTAGAATAGTTAGTAAAATTCTGGCTGCCACAGAAAAGTCAGAAAATCAGCGTTGTAGAAATAGAAATATGATGCCTGATTATTGCAATTTGGCCCTTCTTACAGCAGAGATGGCTAAGGGATGATGTGATATAGATGTATAACATCATGGCTGGTGCTGAAAAGTTTGTCATCCATGGACTTTGAACACAGGAAGATTCAGGGACAGAGAGAAGCCTTTAATTCATACTTAAAATGTGGACTTTGGCCATCAGAAGTGGTAAAGGGTACCAATAAAGATTAGGCAGATCTGTGCTGTCAGTGTCCACTTTTCCCAATGTTGGAAAATGTATATGTGTGAAATAGAATGCTGGATTAGATCCTTTGGCTTTTATTATGAGCTTATTAAAAAGTACTTGCTTGAATCTGGAGCAGAAGTAAGCAGCTCGTAGCTTTTGTTGGACACGTAGAATCCTGCTGCTGTAATTTGAAAGCCATTTATTGAGAAAAATGATGGCATATCCTCTGTGGGAAAATTATGGTCAGATTTTGATAGGCTTAACATTTTTTAAAAATACAACACGTCTTGTACCCTATGACTATCATTAAGTGTTGTACCTTATGATTCTTGATGAATGTATCTTTTCTTTTAAGTACACTGAGAGCATTTGCACCAAGACAAATTCCTTGTGTGTCCAATCACACTTGGCCAATATAGGATTCTATTCTATTCTATTCTATTCTATTCTATTCTATTCTATTCTATTCTATTCTATTCTATTCTATTCTATTCTATTCTATTCTATTCTATAGTGTGGAGGATAATGTTGAAGGCCAAAAATAAATTTTGTTTGAAAATTTAGGCTAGTTACGTTCATCAACACTGCTGATTATACTTCTCTTAAACAATGGGTCTCTATAATAGTTGTTCAAGTCTACTGTAGTTACTATCAAAGATGAATTATGCAATTGTCCAGATCATTTGAATTGTCCAGTACTATAAGGAAGCACCCCAGGTAGCCTTAGCACTTTGTGCCAGCTAGGGTTAGCTTGTAAAACATTTTGAACTCTGCTGAGCCTTTTTTGTTAACTTTTTGTTTGCATCTTTTTTTCCTCCATGGAGTCAGTCCGACTGCATTGACAGTCAGGAGAACTTTAGAATCTGTAGCATGGTCAGAAATTAAGAAGAGAGGGATGCTTTAAATAAGAATCTGCTTTAACCTGACATTACTAACTCAATCATTTTGCTGCAACCGTCTGACAGAGCCATCTCTCTCTGGAAATACTTTGACACGGCAACTGAAGCCAAGCCTGTTTACATATGGGCACAGTTTGTAAGTAGGGGCTGAATGAATGGCACATCTTTTCTTTCTCTCTCTCCTAAGATTCGCAAACCAAGGCCGCAGAGAGAACGGGCACAGTGGGATATTGGCATTGCCCACGCTGAGAAAGCGCTAAAAATGAGTCTGGAAGAGAGGATAGAGCAATACACCTTCATCTACGTAGATAAAGAGCCAGAAGAGGTGTCCTCGAAAGCCAAACGGATTGTCATGCCTAAGATTGAGGCTAAAAAGATACGCAAAATCAAATCACCGCCAAATTCTCCACCAGAACAGACCAATGATGTTTTGACCGCACCGTCTCCGCCCAAAACGGAGGTCCGGAGGTATAGCCAGAGGAGACAGTGCAGTGCAGAGGAAGAATCTCCTCCTGTGAAAATTCAGTGGAAAACTGCTGCGGCCAGAAAATCTCTCCCAGCGTCAATAACCATGCACAAAGGAACCCTGGACCTTCAAAAATGTAATATGTCTCCAGTTGTTAAAATTGAACAAGTTTTTGCTCTTCAGAATGCAGCTGGGAATGGAAAGTTCATTGATCAATTTGTTTACTCTGCCAAGGTAAAGAAACACAAAACTCTCTTATTCTATCGATACAAAAGCGAAATACCCCTCACGCATCTTCACAAAATCTCTAGAACCGTAAAGCCTACAAACTTGTAATTGGGCATGTATGTTCCTCTTGGCTTCTAGGTGCTCACTAAGAAAAGATTTTTCGATATGACCATCAGAGCATTCATATTTCCTGTATTATTATTAACATGCTCTGATGCTAAGGAGTTCTACTCCCCCTCCCCACCTGAAAAGGAATCTGTTCCAAATGCAAAATACAAGCAGAGGAGAGGAATTTCAGTTTCAGTTTTAGTTTCACAGCAGCAAGCAGCTTTAGTACAGAACAGTTGAGCTAAGCCACATCCAGGCTCCTTGCTGTCTCCTTGCTCACACAGCAAATACTCTTTCAGCTTCCAAACAGCCCTCAACTCTCACACACTGACAGGACACTAGCCGGATGAATACCAATGGATGCTGGCAGGCAGAGGCATAATTCCCCCCCCCCCATTATTTTCCTCCCCAAAAACTAAGCCCAACCACATAGTTTCATAGCAAAGCATGGGTATCAAGCTAGTAAAGAATATTTGTGCAAACCAGTATGAAAGATTTTACATTGCAGTCCTCCTAAGAACTACTTGGAAGAAAGTCCCACTGAGTTCAGAATAATTTACTGTGAGGTTAATGGCTTCCTTATACGCTTTAAGATTGCAAGCAGTATAAAATATTGGTGTGAATAGGTTTGACCTTAAAATGTCAAGAATAACAATCATTCGTCCTATAGTTAGGGTGCTTACTTCCAGGAGTAATAATGTCATGTGAAATTGGCCAGTGTTATGTGTGAGTTATTAGATTGCATCCAGAGATGTCCCTGCACCCTTTTTAATTGTTTTTCAGATATCATAATTCTCGACTTTTGAGTAAATATGTGTGAACAGCTATCCACTGAAAAAAAAATGTGATAATTAGAGTGGAATTGTCAACCTACCATCTTTGACAAATCCGCTAATGCATTCCTATTTCAAAAGAGTAATTTGCAAAAGCAGGAGAATTTAAGATTCCCTTCTTTTATATTAATTCACCTCTTCTGCTGTTTCATAAGATCATAAGTTTTCTCAGGTGGTCCTTGTTGTATACATGCATGTTCATGGAACTAATCCAGCTACTATCACTGCTGGCTTTTTTGCAAACAAAAAAACCCAATTTCCCGTAATGGCTTATACTTTTGCACCCCTTCTTTCCCAGTCTCAGGTTCATGGGTTCATTCACTCTGTGCCCAGGCTGGAATCCTTTTGTTCATTTGCACTTAACATCTATGGAGATTCTCAGTTATCCAGATCATGACTGTCCCAAACATGCTTCTTCAAGAGGTGACTGCACTTTGTTTTTCCTTGAAGTCATTTTGCTTCTCATCTAAGAAGCTTCTTCAGCTCTGACTGAACGGTGGAGAATGGAAGGATTTATATTCCTTGCAGTCATCTGGTCATTAGCATTCTCCACCATTTAGTCAGAAGCAAACAAGCTTCTTGGATGAGAAGCTAAACATCTTCAAGGAAAAATAGAAGCCCGGGTGCCTTTTGAAAAAGCACCTTTGGGATTTGCGCTTAACAGTCTTTTATTTATTTTTCATCCTCCATGTCATCATCTTTGTTTTATGTCCTTGTTTCTATTACTTATTTTTTTTAATCTCAGTATTCCAAGTTCTAGAATACTTCACTCCTAGAACAGTCACGAAATTTCAGACAAGGACGCTGGGCAAGGAGATGGCTCATAATGTAGTAGCATTGTAACAGCAGCGCTGTTTGGAATGGAGGGGAGAACTGCTTGCAATCCAAAAATGCAAGGAGAAGGTCTTGACCAGGTCAACCACAAGGCCCACAACCCAGATCCGGCCAATGGGGTGCTTAAATCCGGCCCGCAGGGCCAGCCTGGAAATAGCAAAGGACCGGCGTGCGGTGCCTCTACTAGCAAAAACAGGGCACGGGGGAGGCACACACAGCTTCCCCATGCCCAGTTTTCAGCCTGGACAGAATCCTGCAGCACTCTGATGGCCAAAATGGGGTAAGGGGGCCACATACGGCCTCCTTCCACTCCTCTTTGGCCAGCAGGGTGCTGCAGGAGACATCCATCCCATCTCCCCTCTCCACCAGCCTGTGGAGAAGAACAACAATGCTGATCCAGCCCTCAAAGAAATCCAGTTTGATACTCCTGATCTTGACCATTTCCTTTTCAAGGTTGTTCTCTACCTTAAGAATCTCCTCTCTTTGAGCTAGTCAGGAGTGTTTTCACATTTTGTGGATGTCCTTGTTTTATGCACACCCTTCTGAATGTGTGTGTGTGTGTGTTACTGTGCTAAATATTTGAAAAATGTATTTCTTATAGAGATCCTAATTGAGAAATACTCAAAACTCCTTTTAATTTGTAATAGGGCATAGGAAACAAACCAGAGATAATCATCAAAGGGCATGACAAAGTCACTTCCGTCTCCATCCCGCGAACTGAGAGAACTTCGTCACAAAGTGCACCCTCTCCAGAAACATCTTCTGGGTTGGCAAGTAGGTAAAGTTTGTGGCTCCTAGTTTAAGGCCAAATGAATCAGATGTTTTCCAAGGGTAAAGTATTAGGTGAAAAACCAAAGCAAAGGGCTCCAACTGACCTTCTGTGTTTGCTAAGCTGGTTGATATGAGCTAGAAGACCATCAGAGAACCCAGAGGCAAAGGATAGACTGAAACAGGCCTTGGCCAACCAATTCTCTACAGTGGTCCATGCAGTTATTGGTAGTTGAGCTGGACTACCCTGTTTCCCCAAAAATATGACCTACCCTGTATATAAGTTCTAGCTTGATTTTTTACATGTGCTCCCATGTGCCCTACCCCCCAAAATAAGCCCTAATAAAGATCCCACCCCACCAGAGTGGATGGGTAAGGGAATAGGGGGGTGGAGCTGTCCTACTTATCTTTGAACAGTTGTAGTCGGACCTCACATACCCCAACACCTATCTTGCTGGCACATTTCTGCAGCCAGCAAGGCTGGCAAGGCTTTCCTGAAGGCCTCTTTAGCTGATAACAAAGCTCTGGATCGATCCAGAGCTCTATTATTGGCTGCAGAGGCCTTCAGTAAAGCCTTGCCAGCTGCAGAAGAAAATATTTCTGAAGGCCTCTGACAGCGAAAAGGAGGCCAGGGGCGATGCGTGCAAGTGAGATTAGTCAGTGGATGACATCCCCTGAAAATAAGACTTGGTGCTGTTTTTGGTGGGGGGAAAATATAAGACAGGGTCTTATTTTGGGGAAAACATGGTAGAATGAGTCTTGCCTGTTGAGAGGACCACAATGGAAGCATAGCTGAACTGCTCATGTCAACAACTGAGTGAAAATGCAGATTTTCCAACTTAAAACTGTGGCCACAGTTAAAGAATTGGGGCGTTCATTTTAGCTTAAAATGTTTGAATCAACAGAATGCATATTTTAAATTTTGCAGAATTATATCATTAGACTTCCTTCAAAGAACATGGGACCATAGTCCTTTGTAGTAGCAAGTTTCCAGGAATGCTGCTATAACGATTGACTGCATTACAGGAAAACGATGAAATATCGCACAACACCTTAAACCAAGGATCTTCAAACTTAGCAAGTTTAAGACTTGTGGACTTCAACTCCCAGAATTCCTGAGTTAACATGACTGGAGGAGGACTTCTGGGAGTTGAAGTTCACAAGTCTTAAAGCTGCCCAGTTTGAAGACCCCTGCCTTAAACTATCATCTTTATTTCACTGTGAGCTTTTGTTCAAAATGCGATTTGATGAATGGTTTCCACCCTGACCAAAAAAAACCCCACCTTGAACAATAATAGATTTCCTCCTCCCTTTTGAGGTAGGTAAGTTTTGAGATATCCAGAGGCTCCTTTATTTTTTTTTGGTGCTTCTTCATTTAGAACTGCAGCTGTTGAAACATAAAAGAAAGCAGCAATTAGGAAAAATCCGTACTAAAAACAGCCTGATGGCGATTGTCTCTTGTATTTTGATTATTGGTTGATAATCGGCCCCCGCTATTCTTAATAATAAGAATGTAAGTCAGTCCTTAAATACACAGGAAAATTGCAATTCATTGTATCCGACAGTCTCCTGCAGGGAAAACTACAGGTGGTCCTTGACTCACAACCATTTGTTCAGCGACTGCTTGAAGTTACAACGGTGCTGGAAAAAAAATATTTTTTCACACTTGTGACCGTTCCAGCATCACGTGATCAAAATTCAGCCACTTGGCAACTGGCTCACATTGATAACTGTTGCTGTGTCCTGAGGATCACGAGATTTCCCCCTGTTTTGCGACCTTCTGTCAAGCAAAGTCAATGGAGGAAGCCAGATTTGCTTAACAACCGGGGTATGAGGTTGAGAACTATGGTGATTCACTTCACAACTGTGGTCGCAAAAGGTGGGACAAAGCTCACTTAAGAAATGTCTCACTTAGCAACTGAAATTTTGGGCTCAATTGTGGCTGTAAGTCAAGAACTACCTATATTAGCGGTGTTTCTGAAAGCTGCTGCAAAGGCAACACAGTCAAATAAGCAGGAAGAATCCCTTTATTATCTCCAACTTTGCCCCCAATGTCCAGGTTAGCTTCAGCTGGAGAAAAACTCTCCCAGGAACAGCCTTTAACTGTAGAAAATTCAATCCAAAACAGGATACATACAAACTGTAACTAATAATCCAAACAAACCAAGCTGAAGTAATTGACAGGACAGGAAAAGGAATTTCAGACTTGAAAGCACAGCAAAACTCACACAGTTGAGAAGATGACACAGATAAGCCACAATGATATCAGTTAAATTCACATTTGCTCCCAACAACTTGCTGTGCGCAGCTTCCTCTTTTATACACTGTGTTCCCAGCTGCACCTAATGAAGGGAATCAGGGCCCTTTCCTCCCCCGTAAGCCATGCAACTCATGTTGCTCCCTTCTCTGTTCCTCCCTGCTGTGTGCCCTAGAATGAATAGGGGGTGGGCCTGCGTCTTCCTCCGAATTCCCTCTCCCTTGTTCTCCCTCTTCCCTGCTCTGCCCAGCCAGCCTTTGCCCTTCCCCAGTTTTTTCCACAGCCAATAGAGCCACACTCCCACTTCCTGTTAACTGTTCGGCCTCCCCCTCCAAGTCAGATTCTGACAATATCCATCCATCCAGAGGAGATGGACATTGCCTGTTCCTCCAATAACAGATGGACTAATGGAAGAAGCAACGGTGGGCCTACCATGGGAATAGCTTCCTCAAAGTCCCATGTAGTCTCACCTGTTGCATCTTTCCTCTCTCTTTCCTTTTAAATGAATGAATCTAGTCTTTATCTCAAATTTTAGATGAGAAAGACTCACCTGAAGATTATTCATCCGCAAGCTAGCATTTTCTTAGATGAACAGGGGATGCTCAAGGGGATTCAGCTGCATTCTGAAGATACTTGTTTCATGGTTGAGTAATGCAAGGAGACGGGGGCGGGGAACGACAATTAACTGGGTGTCTCTTTTGTGACACTGATTTTTGGAGGGTGGGAGGAAAAAACCTTTGATGTGTACCAGGAGTGGGTTAGGAGTGTTGACAACATTCTGTTGTGTTTGGAATGAAATAATTAATCAATTTGCAAGGTATAATTCTCATGAATTGTCACCATCTTGTGGTCCACACATTTAATGTGGTGTAGGAGGCATATTCTTTCAGAAGAAAGAATTGTGGCTGCATTAAGTAGCACCCTCCAGCTTCCTTCCTAGATCCAGTCTTTTTTTGTCCCCCTGCCTTCATAATAGATGGGATGGACCACTATCTGAGGAATAGGTTTAAGGAGAATTTGCAGGTAAGGAAATTCTCCAATCGATAAGAATCCCCTGAGGCAGCAGCGCCCAATCTTTGGAGCACCAGGGACCAGTGCCATGGAGCGAGGTTTTTCCGCAGACTGGAGGGGGCGTGGTTTCTCATGCTGCCTGTATCCTGCACATGGGACTTTGCTTGTTCACACAGTCCAGTTTCTAGCATCCCATGGCCCGGTGCCAGTCTCCAAACCGGAGGTTGGGGAACCCCTACCCTAAAGGATCCTCATTTTCGCTATGAAAATCTGCACCCAGTGTTGTGTGAAGTAGGTATTTGGCCTGAAGTACATTAGAGGCATACATTTTAGGGAGTTTGAACTCTTGATTTTCCTGATGCTGGAAATGAATATAGCATATAGCAGGGGTCGCCAACCTTTTGGACCTCAGGGACCACCAAACTCATAATTTTAAATTCCGCAGACCAGAGAACCTGGGAAAATCCTCTTAAAAGTCTGCAGGAAAATTCCCCACTCCGTTTTCCTACCGATCGATCATTCATTATTTGGGATCGCAGGATACCACCTCCAGCTCTGTTCTCAGAAAGAGAGAGACTTTTGGCTTCATGCAAGGAAAGCAGCAGAAGTCTTTCTTTCTCACCCCCAAATTCTGCCAAAAATGAGTCTTTGTGAGACTTGTTGCGCTGGTGCATCCTCTTGGATCAGGATGCCTTGCATGGTCCTTAAGACTCATTTCTGGTGGAGTTTGGGGAAGAGAAACAAAGACTTTTGCTGCTTTCCTTGCATGCAGATGAAAGCAGAAGAAGAAAGAAGCGAAAAGAAGCAGCCTGGTGGCTAGACGAGGTGCGTTGGGCAAATTCCCCCCCTTCGCTCTTTCCCCCCTCCCCTCACCACCTCGTGATGTTCGCAATGCAAGCGACGCAAGCCTTGGGTTCCCACGGGCCATGTGGGCAGCGCAGCCTTGTGTTCCCGCACAGCCTGGATTAATTGCTTTGGGGGTGACATTTCTCTGCAGACCACCAAAATTTTCTCACAGACCACCAGCGGTCTCAAGCCCATTGATTGGTGACCACTGGCATATAGCACGTCCTTTTATTTCCCACCAAGTTTTTAATATAAGTTAGATGCTAAGAACTGTGTAAGAACATTTAGAACAGTGGATTGACTTTTGAGATAACTTGAAGCTTATGCCTCCTGGACAGGCGGTTAGTTTTCAAATGAAATTAAGAACCTATGAACATCCTTTGATGGTATAGAGTTGGTTTGGAAAGTTAGCCCACCCCCCTCCCTTAATAATTTGCATTCTAGAACTCCCCTTTATCTTCATATTAAAGCTGGTCTTTTCCCGAACTCAGGACTCTGCCTGAAGCACTGAGATGTATTGCCTGCAGCCAGAACGACAGCTGGCAGATTAAAGTCTATGCCCTCAAGAAGAATATAGAGAAATCAGGACTTTGCTATTGAACGCCATCCCTCATTGAGGAAAGAGACAGAGACTCCTGTAATGGAAACCATTCTCTTCCCCTCAGGTTCTGTAGAAAAGAAGCAACAGAGGAGATCAATACGAACTCGCTCAGAGTCTGAGAAATCCACTGAGGTTGTGCCAAAGAAGAAGATCAAAAAGGAGCAGGTTGGCTTCCTCCATGTAGAGAGTTAAAAAAATATATCGTATTCAATACCTGTTGTCACTTTTTTTATATTGATACCTTTTTATTTAAACCCCACCTACCCTCTCTATTTCCCCCCCACACACACACACATATTTTTTTTTTTTGGCAGAGGGAGGATTCTCCTTCTTGAGATCCAACCCTTTAATCAACTCTGCTGGTCAACTAATTTTCCAATGACAGCATCCTTCATACTTTGGAGACCCGAGAAAATAGAGCTGCTCACAAATGTGATACTTGTTTCTTGTTACGAGCTGTGTCAATTTTATTTTATTTTTTAATGTTTCGTTCAGGTCCCTGGATTGTGCTCTACTTTGTTCTCATCTTAGGATAGCCGCTGAGAGTATATTGAGGCTGACACTTGTGGTTTTGTTTCTGTTGTCTTTTTTTTCCCCCTTTCCAAGAAAGTAGGATGGATTAGACCAGGGGTTCCCAAACTTGGCAACTTTTAAGACTTGTGGACTTTAACTCCCAGAATTCTTCAGCCAGCAGAGCTTTAAGTCCGCATGTCTTAAAGTTGCCAAGTTTGGAGACCTCTGGTTTAAGGCAATGTTTCACAGCCTTGCCAGCTTTAAGAGTGTAGACTTCAAATTCTAAGCTGGCTGGGAAATTCTGGGAGTCAAAGTCCGCCTAGCTTAAAACATGCTGGCTGGGGAATTCTGGGAGTTAAAGTCCACAAGTTTTAACGTTGCCAAGTTTGGGGACCTCTGGATTAGACCCACTTGAAAGGCAGGGGGGTTTCTAAGCATGGTCTTTGCTTGAAGGCCAAATGCCTTCATGCTGACAGCAAGCAGGAAGGAACATAATTCTGGATTTTTATGGAGATTCTCAGTCATTCAGTTCATGGTTGTCCCAAAGGTGCTTTTTTTTTTTTTTTTCAAGAGGCAACTGGACTTTCTGGTTTTTCTTTTTTCTTGAAAGACATTTCGTTTCTCATCCAAGAAGCTTAGACACAAAGGACCCCTGATTTGAAAGAGGGGTGAAAGAGGCCTTTAATGTCAAAATTGAACAACCCTCTCTCAACAGAGGGGGGGGGGGGACAGGACATCATCTACCTCCAGTCTACAACGCAGTCCTTTCAACAGTTCCAAGAAGGCTCCATCCCTATTTGCACCACTCAGGTGACACTGAGGACTCAGATAAGCCTCCAGTGACCTTAATGACCTGCTAAAAGGATGCAAATGACCAGCTGTCTGCAAGGAATATGAGTCCTTCCATTCCTTACCAAGCTGAAGAAGCTTCTTGGATGAGAAGTGGAACATCTTCAGAAAGTCCAGCTGCCTCTTAAAAAAGAAAAGCACATCTTTGGGATAATTCTGGGTTGCCTTTTTTCTTGAAAGAAGAACCAACATGTACAAAGGGTATTTCTTTGGGGGGATGGACCTCAAAGGTGTAAATTGCTTTGGGAAATAGCCAGTTGTAAGTGAAGAGGGTCTCCAAGTTGCTTCATTGTGCCACTCGTGCTATCTATGGATTCTCTGCATGTTTAAAGAAAGGTTATTACATTTTGGATTTTCTCAACCATTTGGGTATGCTCCATGTTTTAAATTCAAAGGAAATTTATTTTGGACTATCAAATACAACACACTTTCCCTAACAGCCCAGATGATTTGAAAAATTTCAAAGATGGCAACTTCTAATAAATGTTACATATGATATTTTTATTTTTATTCTTATTAGTTTTGCTCGCTATGAAGCTAAACATCTGTTTAAAATACCAGTTCATTTTTCCAGCTTTCAAATTTGGTTTTGCTATCCCAGCAATACTTTTTCTGGGTTGGATTTCCAAAATAGTGACTTTAAAGGAAGAAAATTTCAATGCAGTTTTTTGTTTTTTAATATTAAAAAAACTCATTCCCCAAGTAATCTTTGCTTGCCTTATACTATGTAATTAATTAAATCGACATAGTATATTGTACTGGTGTTTTCAGGTAAAGCATATAGGAAAGCTTAATGATCAGAGAAGCACTGTATAAGCTTGAATATGTAATATGTTCAGAAAGGCATACTGATATTTTAGGATTCAGCAACCATATTTGTTCATATCAGTGACTTTCCAAATTAATTCTTCATCCTTTCAATTTTAAGATGACAACTGGAATATTAATTTCAACTGAGAAAGACAAATGTTAATTCTGTTGCAAGTGAGTGATAGCGAAATACAAGTGATTGTCTAGATTTTATATTTGTATATTATCAATTGTATCCTATACAAATCCTTCTATTGTATGTTTTTATCCATTGTACAATGAAATAAAATATTTTTCAAACATTATAGAACAATCCTTCATAAATATTTGAGATGTGTTTCTTAATCTGCCTATGTAAATTCACCTTATGGAGAACTTTTTATTTTATTTTCATTTTCAAATTACAATTTTTAGCCTTAAAACAAAACAAAACAAAACAAAAAGTGTGAGACCTTTTAGCCAAGAAGCTGCTTGCCACCACTACCAAATTCACAACTTGGGTGTTCCCCAGCCAAAAACCAACCTCTGTATGTAGGATCCAAGGCACAGAAATGCCCAAAAGCCTGGAAGGGAGTTCACAAGGCCACCACCTGCCTTTCTCCATGTGCTGTCTCGATGTTGCTTCCAGCTATATAGAGGCCTGCAGTGCATTTGCATGGCTTCCTTTCCCCCTTCTGCCTTTGCAGAACTCTGTAGAAAGGGGAAGCCCATGACCTCAGAAGCTCTGGCTTCAAAACGGGGCTGTAAGTTAAAACGTCATTTGGAACTTGAGCGTCCTGCTTTTTTCTTTCCTTTCATAGCTATTGTTATTGTTATTTTATTTTATTTTATTTCCCCCTTTCCTCTAGCTCAAGGCTTGGTAGCTCTCCCTACCCCTAATCCCTTAATTGGTTCTTGGACAAAAATTTAAAAAAAAAGCCTTCCTGTTACTTCACACACACATTGAATGATTTTGAAGCAAAGAGAGACCCATTTTATGTTGTTTAGGGAAGGCAGTCTTAATTAAACCCACAAAAAGAGAAATATATATTTGGGTTATGGGTGGAGGGGGGGAAAAACCCTTAAATGTGATTCCTTGTATATTAACTGCTTGCATTGAATTTACATTTCCTCCTTTGTACTAGGGAACAAGAAATGTCTTTACTAACCACTCATTTTCCTGTCTAAACAGGTAGAAACAGCCCCACAGGCAGCAGTGAAGACTGGCTTACAAAAAGGTTGGTGTGGCTTTTATTTCTTGTGGTTTGTCTTGTTTCTCGGTCACTAAAGCTTTTTGTCAGACTTGTAAATTAACATTCTTCGTATGCTGCCAAATAAATGCAGTTTATTGTCATGCTAACTCCCCTGTAACCAGGTTGTGTCAAAAGGCAGTGAAGCAGAATCTCTTGACAAAGCAGGCAAAATGAAAGCACAAACACCCTCTCTTAAATCTCCAGAAAGAGTAATTACTGGGGTGAGTTCTAGCCTTGGGTGTGGAACAAATGGTTTTGTGGTATATATTTCATTTCTTCAGAAAGACTTTCGGCATATGGTTCTCCAATTTATGATATCATATGGAGATTTCTCAGGCCGGAAGAGTCAGGACCACACCTGGAGATCCAGTTATTTAATTTATTGCTCATGCCTGCACACAAGAATCTAGCCAACCAAAGACCAACACAAAATTGGGCTAGGTAAGAGTCAACTCTAGGAGAAAAGCAGGCGAACAGGAAGACAAGGTTAAATGTGTCATCAGTTTGGAGTCATTGTGATGTCACAAGAGACCTAAATCCAGCCTCCCCATGAATTCCATTGACCCTTGTCTCGCACCAAAATTTACTGTTAGTTGACTAGATTCTTATGAAGAGGTAGCAATAATAAACTCTTCCCTGCTTTGAATTCAATGAATGTTTCTGGCTATTTGCACCTGACATCAATGGAATTCAAGAGGTGTTGGACTTAGACTGTTTATGGCAGAATGGATTTGATTTAAATCATGATTTAAATCACTAGTAAAAAGGCTTGATTTAAATCATAACTTTTAAAGAGCAACTGTCATCTCTGCTGTGAAATTGTGTGAATGCATCAATGCAGTGCATGCTATCTCCGCTTGGAGAGCTTGGATTCATTGAATGAGTTTACCCAAAATGTAAATGTAAAATATTGCAGAATACACACCCTCATGCTACATGACTAAGCTCCATTTCATGCTGAATAAACTTAATTATTAATGTATCTTAAATGGAAAACTATCTTTAGATAGATTGTTGTTCCCAAAACATTTTATTAAAATAAATTTGACAAAAAAAACCCATCCGATTTAAATTTTTTAAAAATCCATTTTTAAAATTTTTAAAAATCATCGATTTTTATCCACCCTGTTTTACAGGAACGTAACAACTCTCGGCTGATTACTCTCTTTATTCCATCCCCAGGTTAGAATGGCTGGGATTTAGGCGTGCTTCAAGTAGTCCTTTAGAGTCCCACATTTGTCATGCTTCCTGTCCAAGCAGAGGCTAGGATGGGAAGGAGAGGTATTTCACTTCTGCTTCCTTCCTCCAAATTTCTGCCATCACTGACACCAAGCATTTCTGCTTGCTTCCTCCAAGGCCCTGTCATGTAATGAATACCATTCAGATCTAGGCATAGAAGGATGTTTGATTTCATGTTAGTTTGATAATGTATATTCAGTGCTAATTGCTTCTGAGTTTGTATTTTACATACGGGGATAAGGTGCCTTAAGTGTTAACAAAATAAAATATCCAAAACCCAACCACAAATCAGTGTCTGCCTGACTCTTCATCCTTTTTTTAAAAATGCTATAAAAACAACTTTATCGTGAAGCAATATTGTTTCAATTTTGACTTTCCACTCTGTTTTTGAAACAGTTCATCCCAAATGCATTCTTAATTGTGTGATTGCTTTTAGTTCTTATATTGCAAGCTGCCTTGGGAGAATTTTAATTTGTGAGATAAGGTATAAATGAGCAGAAGTTATACTGTGTATCCCCTATCCAAAAGTTGCAATTGGAAAAGCCCTGCTTTTAAAATCATACATTAGCTTACTGTTTCCACACACATACACACCCCAAAAAAGTGGAAAAGTTGTGAATTTGAAAAGTTTTTAAATCAAGTGTGCAATTTGGCTAGTTTTCTTGGCATTGTTCTTAATTTGTCTTTCAGTAGCTTACATATTTGAGAGGGCTTTTAGGATTAATTCCAGTGTGTTGTGTTAAGGTGCCAGTGAGATTTCCGATTCTTGTAAACCTCTAAAGAAAAGAAGTCGTGCCTCCACAGATGTAGAATTGGCTAACTCCGCTTACAGAGATACCTCCGATTCTGATTCAAGAGGACTGAATGATTTACAGGTATTTATTCGGCCCCAGCTTTGAAACTGACAAATAGTGTGGTAAATCTGTTTCGCAGATTGCTTTCTGTTTAAAACCTTGGGAGTGAGATGTTTGTGGCTGCTAATCTTTGAATATGTTTTGTTTGCAAGCAACATACAAAAACACTCCATTTTAACAACAAACAGATTTTTGACATCAGGCAAGTATAAACAGCTGCGACTTAAATGCAGATAGGTTACATTTCTGCTCCTTAAGATCTCTTGAATTCTGTATTCTGAGTGTTATTGTTTGGTTGTCTTTTCTCCGCATTGGAAAAGGAAAATATCGAAAAAAAGTGGAATTATATAAAATGCTGCTGCAGTCAAGGCTGTGAGCAAACATGAACATTATAGCTTTTAAACAAACTAAATGGGAAGAGTTGGCCCAGAACACTTCAGTAGAACAGTTAAGCCATCACAATTAGTATTGGCTTGATGGAGTTTGGGGCTGAAACATTGCTTTTCCCTGCATTGTTTAACATTCTGTTCTACACATCAATTTTTGATAATTGTGTGACAGGAAATAGTCAAGAAAGATTCAAATCACAGAAATCTTAAAAGAGTATTTTATTTTCAGGGTGGCAAAGACAGAAGATGGTTTGGGGAAGGCCTGCAAGTAGCAATGTTTCTATCCTTAACTTTCCCACATCTTAATGATTATTATTTCTTAATATTCAAACTTCATTATTAACTGCAGGAAAAATAAAACAGTATTCCCCAAATTCCTCTAGGTCTCACCTGAAGTCAAGGAGCCTGAGAAATTAAACATGGTAGGATTTTATCCTGCCACCAAAAGGGAAGAGAAGGGTGTGATTCATAGCCACTCCTGATCAGGGGTAGCAGCAAAGCAATTTGGGCTAGAAAAAAATGATTTAAGAAATAATTGAGAATAACTCAGGGAAATACTGTAAGGAAATTAATAATACTGGAAGATGCCCAGTGGGGTAAGAGGAAGACTGGAGAAAATACAAGCAGTCCTCATTAAACAATCTCTTGTTCAAAGTAACAACAGCACGAAATGAAGAGGGCTTACGACGCGTCCTCATAGTTGCAACCATAGCGGCATTTCAACTAGCATCACAATTCAGACGTTTGGCAACCAGCTTGCAGTTATGGTTGCAGCATCGTCTAGTCACATGATTGCCATTTGTGACCTTCACTGCAGCACTGGGGAAGCCAGCAGGAGGTCACAAATGGTGATCACGTGACATCATGCTTAACGACCATTCAGGATTTGCTGAGCGACAATGATTGGGAGGGATAGAACCACTATCGTGAGTCAGCATAATCATGTGCCGTTGCACTTTTCAGCCACGTCAAAGGGCTTTTTTCTTGTCTCAATTAGCATTGTTTTCTGCAGAAAACAATAAGAGTGTTTGAGAGAGCCCTAGTAAGGATGATAAAGACACAGAGAGGAAAGCTAGTGGGATAGATTTATTTGCCATGGGGTGGTGACTAATTCTGGGAGAAAAAAATAAATTCCTGATCATATTACAAAAGCTATGCCCATGAATCTCACACATGGGGGGCCTTTGTCACCAAAAATGGGGTTCAGGTGGGCTACGGGCTGCCCTCCCAACCTCTGTTTTCACTGGCAGAGGGTTGCAGGAGGCTGTCGCATCCGAATACAGAGCTCGGGAGCCCATTTTCAAAGACAGAGCACTCGGTCCACCACAGGCGCCCCTGACACAGGTGACATCAAGCTGGCCACATCCATATCTTGACCACACCCACCACACCTCTCTGAGGTCAAATATAATCCTAATGCAGCCCTCAATGAAACTGAGTTTGACACTCCTGCAGTAGAGGATTGAAATCCCATAGAAGAGGGGTATCAAGCTCATGGCCCAGATACTTCGCATGCTGGCCCTGCCCCTGCCTGGTTTAGCAAAGGGGCCAAAAGTACCAATACGTCACGTAACACTGCTGTGACAACACCAGTTTTGACACTCCTGCCAAAGAATTAACATCGAGCTACCCACATCTAATGAATCCCAATAAGGCAAAACTGGCCAGGTGCTCACTGTAATTGAGAACATTATATTATTTTCCAGTTCCTCCTGAAAGGAGTTTCTGTTGGATAATAGAGCTGAAGGTTTGGATTTGAGGAGCTGCATTTTAGGAGCCAGATTTTTCTACTGTTGTGTCTTCAGGGTTCTGGGCCTCTTGGTTTCTCTTTTAGTGTCCTCCATTTGTTTTCCAGTGAAAGAGGCATCTTATGATTAAATGCCCCATTTCTCTGTGTAGATGTTTGTAATGACGATACAAATCAACTTTCCAAGTGCAACCACCATCACACAGTCATGAGAAGCTCCCTATAAAGAAGGCCAAACAGAAGTCAATGCTTTGAACTTAAATCACTTGTTTGATAGCTTTTCAAGAAGGTGGAAAATGTGTTGTGGTTCACCAGCAGCTAGTGCAGATGGCAGAGATATTGGACAGTGAGGACAAAAGGGAACCAGTCAGGGAGCCTGGTGAGGACTCATGCGAGGGTTCTGTGTCAGATGCAGAGATGGGGCCAGGTCCATCTGGGAATGGGGTGCTGCCTTCAGAGTCTGGCAGCAGCGAACAGAGGACCCAGGGGAGCCTGTTCCCAGTCCGCATGTGCACAGGGCTGCTAGAAGGACAGAGCAGCTGAAGCAGCAAGGGCAACTCAGGAGTAAGGCTGAGAAGAGATTGCCCCTCCCATAAGGGATAAAAGCCAGCCCTTGGTGATGTGCTTTTTGCAGGAAGCAAAGAAGTTCATGAGATTCTGATTCCTCATTGAAGCCCTGCAAACTTTGGTTTGTCTTTGCTGGAACTTCTGTCAGTTGATATTCCAATTAAGCGGACTTCTATTTCTTGGCAGCCTTCTATAATCCTCAAAGGCGTGAGCTTATCTCAGAGAATTGTGTCTAATGAGTTTTGGCTGGGAATGCAAGAAATTCCCAGCATCACATTAAAAAAGTTTGTTTTTACACTCAGTTTGTGTTTCCTTAATTTGGACGAGGCCTGGATCAGAACAAAACATAGCATTTCGGTTCGTTTTCCTTTTTGGAAAACAACCCCTTGCGATTACGCTGTGGTTAATATTTTCCCCTATGTTCCCCTCTCCAAATTTTTTGAAATGAATTTTGCAATGAGATGCATTTGTTTTAATCAGAATGAAGTTTTCTCATCCAGGCAATGTGGTTCATCCTTCTGCAAATTTTCTTCCCTGGGGTAGATGAGATTACATCAAGGGTGGCATTTTAATTGACCTAAGTCAGAGCTCAGAGAAATTATGGAAATAGTTAGCTGGGGTTTTTCTCCCTCCCCCTCCCCTTTTAATGAACTGGATTTATACTGATTCTAATTTTAGAGCTCTTCTAAAGAGAATGAAGACACCTGTGCCTACTTTATTTTAGGGTAGTTTTGGAAAGCAGTCTGATAGCCCATTGGCTGCAGCAGATGCTGATGCTTCTGATGTCCAGTCGGTGGATTCGAGTTTGTCGAGAAGAGGTTCAGGGACAAACAAGAGAGACACCGTTTGTCAGGTAAAGTGTACATCTGCAAATAAATTGTGCCTGTAATAGCAATAGCATTAGCATGTAGACTTATACCGCTTTACTTACCGCTTTATAGTGCTTTCTAGCCCTCTCTAAGCAGTTTACAGAGTCAGTCTATAGCCCCCAACACTTTGAGTCCTCATTTTACCCACCTTGGAAGGACAGAAGGCTGAGTCAACCTTGAGCCTGGTGGGATTCAAACTGCCAAATTGCAATAGAAGTAGCTTGCAGTACTGTACTCTAACCACTGTGCCACTGAGGCTCTTAATCCTCTTAATCCTGTGCCACTGAGGCTCTTCATCCCCCTCTCACTCTCTCTCTCTCTCTCCTTCCCTCCCCCTCCTGTGTGTGTGTGTGTATATGCTGTTCAGCTTCCTTCGGGTATTATCCCATGTCATTGTAGTTGTGCTTTTAAAGTTGTAGCAACGTTTCCACAGAATCTCATCTGCCATCATCAGGCTTCTGTATTGTGTTTGTCTACAGAAGCCTGATGATGGCAGATGAGATTCAGCCGAAACATTGCTACAACTTTAAAAGCACAACTATAATGACGTGGGAAAATACCCGAACAAAGCTGAATACCATCTATCTATCTATCTATCTATCTATCTATCTATCTATCTATCTATC
>BLBF01000065.1:5986708-5998897 GCA_015471245.1 Laticauda colubrina | reverse complement strand
GAAGGAAGGAAGGAAGGAAGGAAGGAAGGAAGGAAGGAAGGAAGGAAGGAAGGAAGGAAGGAAGGAAGGAAGGAAGGAAGGAAGGTTTTGGAGAAACAGGAAGTTAAGATAACTCAGATTGTTGACTAAGTTATTGTTAGGTATGAAAAGAAAGGATGTGTTATAGAATCAAAGACAAGTCCCTTCTGTATTTTGAGGGCCCTTGAAATTAATAAAAATTAAATGTAAGAGAACCTGTGATATTCTAATATTAATTTACTGGAGAGAATTCTTAACTTGCCTACAATCTAAGGTAAGAGGTTTTGGATGCAACATGGGGAGAAAATTTCTGATTTCGTTTATACTGTATTTATCAGATCTTGTTATCTCCCTGGTGTTACAACTGGCCAATCCTACACTATTATCCTTTCCAATATGTTCCAATAAACTTTGCAATACCTCAGCCAGGTGTTCTTTCCCTCTAAAGAAGGAGTGCAAAAAAACCCCATGAATCTCACCAAACTGATATTTCTCCAGAGTAAATAATATAAGAGTATATCAGTGATTCATATAACAAAAGGGATCCATAAGCTGCAGGTAATAATATCCACCGGCAAACCTTGCCTAAGTAATATTTTAACACAGGAGTCTCCAACCTTGGCAACTTTAAGCCTGCTTTGCTGGCTGGGGAATTTGGGAGTTGAAGTCCACCAGGCTTAAAGTTGCCAAGGTTGGAGACCCCTGTTTTAACATATCTATAGCTCAACCAACTGTCTGCATGTGATTTATTTTTAAGTTTCTAGTTCCTAGTGCAAGTATTAACCACCAGTTTCACAATTGGCTTTCTTTTAATAGTTTTTTTGGTAGGAATAGGACATAAAAAAAGTTGAGATAGTCTCATAAATGCTTTTTTTAACTGAAGATTTAAAAAGGAGCACAGATAACATTCAATTTCGGATCTAGTACAGGTAGACCTCGACTTATGATAGTTTGCTTACTGGCCGTTCCAAGTTTCAACGGCACTGAAACAAAGTGAATTATGACCACTGTTCACACTTATGACCGTTGTAGCATCCCCATGGCCACGTAATCAAAATATGGCAGCTGATTCATATTTACGACAGTTGCAGGGTCCCTGGGGGGTGCGATCCCCTTTTGTGACCTTCTAACAAGCAAAGTCAATGGGGAAGCCAGATTCACTTAAAGACCGGGTGGCTAATTTAACAATTGTGATTCACCCAAGTCATAAAACGGGGCAAGCCTTGCTTAACCAATTTCTCACTCAACATCATCAGCTATTTTCACTCTTTTGTACTTGGGCATGGACGCTACCTCCTTCAGTGTGACACCCTCTTAGAGATAGGGAAATATATATATATATATATATTTGTTTCTTTCACCTTTTCTTTTCCTTCATCGCATCACCTTTCATTTTCTTTACTTAAAAGCACCAGTGAAATATGCATAACAGGTTATTCATTTCGTTTTTATTTCGTTTTTTTTTTCTCTCTCCTTATGGAATCATGGGTAGCTTCATCGCAACTCATTTCTTTCTGTTTGTTTCGTATAGGGCTGATAGTGCAGGATCATTCAGACCCCCTGTTCAGTTCATATGCCAATAAATCTCACTATCTACTGAATGAATCAAATCGTGCTGAGTTGATGAAATTACCTATGATTCCTCCTCCTTCGTCAGCTTCCAAAAAGAAATGTGAGAAAGGTAACCAAAATAGCTTCTTTCTCTCTCTGTTGCTTTCTCTTTTTGATTTTCTTTCACTTTTCCTGCTTTTTCTTTCTTTTTGTTTGCTTCCTCTCCTTTTTTTTTTTTTAAACTAAACCAAAGCTTTGTATGCTCATCTGGCACTTCCTCGTTGTGCTTTGTAAACTTCACTCATTGCTTATTTTGAACGTGTATTCATATTGGCCGAAATCTTCCAAATGGGGCTTAAAATAATTACTGAATTCTACTCAGGCATAGACTTGTGCATGATTAGCCAACCCAGCAACCTTTCCTAAACCCTGAGGCAAAACTGTAGACCTATAGAGATTCTGCAGGGTCTTTTTGTTGTTTAGATCAGTGATCCCCAACCTTTTTTGTGCCAGGGATCAGTTTCACGCAGAAACACTTTTTCAAGGACCGGCAAAATAAATACTTCCCCAATAGTAAAGGGCTTCTTAGCTTTAGCTAATATAAAATATATATTTTAATCACGATTATTATTCTTTGCGGCCCGGTACAAAATGATCCACGGACCAGTACCGGTCCGGGGCCCAGTGGTTGGGGACCCCTGGTTTAGATCTATCATGTCTATTAACCACACTAAAGGAGCTATTGTCCATTTTGGGTCTTATTCAGATTCTTTTACAGCTTAAGAGTAGACTGCCTGGAATTTCCAGATATGACCCTAGTCTAATTGTGCAGCCTCGGCATGCCAGTTTATAGCTAGCTGTTGACTGGATAGCTTTCTCATTTTACCAATGACCTTACTTTGCAGAAGGAAGATGCATCTTAGGTCCTGCAGTATGTAACATATTCTGCCTCTTCTAGGCATAAAAGGCCTTTAAACACATTATTGTAGGGGGTCTCCCAACTGGGCCACTTTAAGACTTGTGGACTTCAACTCCCAGAATTCCCCAGCTAGCCTGGCTGTCTGGAGAATTCAGGGAGATGAAATCCACAAGTCTTAAAATGGCCCAGTTGGGAGACTTTATTGTACTTTAAGGAGCTGGATTGCTTTTGGCTGGTATTTACACCCTCCTACATTTTCATCTAATGGAATAACATAAACATAAACTATTTCCCTTCTTCCATCATTCCCTGGAAGCGTACTTCCTACAGGGGTATTCCTAAACCACTTACTCACGTTACTTATTTCTGTTTCTGTGCCCCTCAGCTGCCAAAGGCTCTGAGCATCTTAAAACAGATCGATAAAACATAGAGTTAAAGTCAATGAGAACAAACCAGCAAAATAATCGCAATCACATAGAGCCACACTACCAGCCAGCTATAGAATAACTCCTGAAGAGCCACGTTTTTTATTTGCAATTCTTTGGAAGCCTTTAGGTAACGCTTTAAATATTGAGCGATAGCTATTAATAGGAAGAAGGCTTAACTAAATCTGGTCCCATAGTGTCACTGGCTAGTACTATAGAATTGTGTGTGTGAGGGATTGACTGTTACTTATTGCAAGTCTTCATATCAATCTGTAGAAATTCACAGTTGGGAAGGGGATGCCCGATATTTCAGGTTCCACCTAAGTGACAAGCTACCTGATTCTGGCCCAAGGTCAGGGTTTCATTTTCATAAAATGATCACACACAACAGGGTAGCATAGTTTGGGAACTGTTCGGACAAGTTCTAACTGTAAAAAACCTATGGATAGCGGCAGTGTGCTTCTTATATCCATCCCTTTGATGTATTTGTCTTCCCTTCCACTTCATGCATGTAGATAGTATGCATCAAATGAACATGGGCAGTAGCCTGCTCCATATCGACTACCTACACTGGGAGCCTTGTCCAAACTAAGGGGGTTTCGGTCTGCCAAGTTTGAGAAGATTTTATTGACTCTTGAATGTTTTATAAAGCCTGCGACTTACCATGCTGGCATATTTAGAAGAGTCTCTCTCTCTCTCTCTCTCTCTCTCTCTCTCTCAGCAAGAGGGCAAGAGACGATCAATTATTTTGAGCCCTCTTTCATAGCTGCAGAAAATCTTACTAATGCATTGTAAAAGCCAAGTTTCCTTGCTTAGCATTGAAAAAAAATCTGTGTGGTTTTATTTGTTTTGCTTGGTTTTCATATCTTTTGGCATTCTGCTGTTTGGGTATTGTTTGAATGACTGGGGCTGTATTTCCTCTGAAATAACTTTTAATACTTTTAAAATTGATTTTGGGATTTTTGGAATGATCCTGGTGATCTGAACATTTGGATTTCATTGCATTTCATGGCAGAGGAAATATAGTAATGATTTCGTTGTTTTAAGCAACGTATAAAGCTTTGTAACAATCAGTGCAAATTACAGATTTTTAAAGTCTATAGGTGGACAACATTTTCTGACAGATTTTCAGAAAATGATCTAAATTTCTCCGATACTTAAAAAACATTTAAATGCCATCTTCTAAATTATTGGGAGGATTCCCTTCAAGTGTCAAATGTTCTACATTTTTAGATTTATTAAAGATGCTTGTTATTGACTGAAAGAAAATCAATAGACAGCCTAAGAAACCATTTCTTAAGATTTCAGCCTTTTAACAAGTGAAATTCCCTTCTTGCTTCAAAAGTTATTTGAACTTAGCACAGAAGTAAAACAAAAACAAAACAACTGATCTCTCAACTCTGGTTTGTTTACAATACTGGTGTGAAGATCACAATACTTAAATGTTCAAATTGATGCAGATACACCAGTATACTATGCTGAGATCTGGAAAAAAACAAAAACAAAAAAGGATTATTGTATATGCCTTGAAAAAAATATATAACATCATAGTTTAAACCAGGGGTCTCCAACCTTGGCAACTTTAAGACTTGTGGACTTCAACTCCCAGAATTCTTAAAGTTGCCAAGGTTGGAGACCCCTGGTTTAAAAGATTGGTAATACTTTCATCAGCTCAGTCTATATAAATAATTATATTATAATGCTTCAGTTTGAAGGGACAAAAATGATTTGGAATTCTAAAATTTTTGGATTTGTTTTGCTAATACGCTATTTTTTAAAACAGAACAATATTGATCAACCTATAGGCTGATTTTACATGCACTAACTGATTGCTAAGGGATCAGGTCATGACAATGCAGATTTAAAACAGAATTTATGTCCAGACTGTTGGAGAAAATTAACTCCCTGAACAGCTTATCATATTTAAATACTAGCGTTTTGAAAAGATGCACCTGTCTAACTATATCATCCAAACAAGCAAAACGGAATGAGATCTACCCACTTAAGTTCTTCATCTAGGAAGTTGGTCTGATTGATTTTATACCAACAAAATAAGTGCTTTAAATCCGGCATTGTAATTCTGACCTGATCCTTTCATTTTGCCATTCATATTGGATGACATGGCAAATCCCAATGCATAATGTGTATTTTAAATTAAAAAACAACCCTGCAGAGCCATTTGCACTACTTGTTTCCTTTAACTATAAAGTGAGCTCTGTTGTTGCCTTAAAGGTGGGAAGCTGTTGTGCTGTGAGTCTTGTCCTGCATCCTTCCACCCGGAATGTCTTAACATAGAGATGCCAGGCGGCTCCTGGAACTGCAACGATTGCAAATCTGGCAAGAAATTGCGATACAAGCAGATTGTTTGGGTCAAGCTTGGAAATTACAGGTACCTTAAAGCCAATGAACAATCTTTTTTTTTTTTTTTCTTCATCATACCAGTATTATAAAGTGCAGTGACACTGGAAACTTGATTTCCGAGACCTTGCCCTTAGACTTACTCATTTATTTTTCAAAAATTCACTTTTGACCTTAACTTTGATCATTTAACTTTTAGCACACAGATGGCACTGCTGAACATACAGCCTTTGACATTCACCTAAAAAGGGTTCTTGAGGGTTGGTGGCTTCTTTTAATTTATCAGTAAAATTGAACAATAATCTTTTGTTTGTATTTATGGAGGTCACTTATTTTAGGTCCCCTCATTTGAATGAGGATATTGTTAGAATTTGCCACATAAAGTCCAGAAAATACACAGTTCAGCAGGATCTGGTTTAGTAGGAACACAGACTGGTTCAGCAGGATCATTAACTTCTTCATAAACATAATAATATGAGTAAACTTTACAATACCATTTGTAGATTCTTTCAACCTAAGCAAAAACAAGCTGCAGCAGCTCAGAGCAGATATCAGTTTCACTTTAGTTCAGCAGGCAAGCAAGACTAGTTTAAGTTTAGAGCTGAGAGTAGAGACTAGAGCCACACCCAGGTTACTTCTAGTTTCACTTTCCAATTCAGCTCCTATTGGCTGCTCTGTTGCCAGGCCTATTAATTGGCTGACTTTGTTACTAAGCTCTATTCCAGTTCATGAATATACTCGTGATAGATATCAGTAGAGCTAACTTGACACAGAGTTTGATAACCAGGAAGTCCTCAACTTATGAACACAATTGAGCCCAAAATTTGTGTTGCCAAGTGAGACATTTGTTAAGTGAGTTTTGCCCCATGTTACGACTTTCCCTGCCACCGTTGCTAAGTGAATGGTTGCAGTTGTTAAATTAGTAGCCCGATTGTTAAGTGAATCTGGCTTCCCCCCATTGATCCCATGACCCCAGGGCACTGCAATCGTCACAAAAGTGAATCAGTTGTCAAGCATCCAGATGTAAATCACGTCACCTTGGGGATGCTGAAACAATTTGTAACTCTGAAAAACGGTTGTAAGTCACTTTTTTTCAGTAACGTAACTTCAAATGTTCACTAAGTGAACTTTCGTAACTCAAGGACTATCTGTATTCAACTAGATAACTGATGGGGGAATAATTGTGTAAGACTGTATTGAAGTAAATTAATCTATGGGAATTGGCTGGAGAACTGAAATCTAAACAAACTGCTTGCTTCTCCAATTGTTCTCACCTTTTATCCTTACCTTTACCAATTCCTCATTCTCCTAGGTGGTGGCCAGCTGAGATATGCAATCCGAGATCTGTTCCTTTCAACATCCAGGGCCTCAAACATGATGTTGGGGACTTCCCGGTATTTTTCTTCGGTTCACATGATTACTACTGGGTGCATCAGGGGAGAGTCTTCCCCTACGTTGAAGGAGATAAAAGCTTTGCTGAAGGGCAAACTAATATTAACAAGACTTTCAAAAAAGGTAAATTTACATGATTTCTACTGGCTAAGGCTCCACATCTTTGGGTCTCCATCGTCCCTGAATAGGGAAACGGTGTCTTGAAATTAAGACACCATTTAGTTGATTAAACTCCATTTAATTCCATTTAAGATGGTTCTATTCTCCGTGTCAGACTGTAAATAATATCATTTCTGGAAGGATTTTACCTCATTTGAAAGAAAATGATTATCGAAGTATTGATTTAAAGAAAAAAGGGTGTGTGTGTTTTTTTTTTTTCAAAAGTCACGACACAGTAAAATGTGTGTGATAAACATAATTTCTGGAAAAACCATGCATCCTTCTTTTGAAGAATCGGCAAATCGTGCCCCTGTCTGGCTCCACCCCTCTCCAACCACCCCTCCCCACCCAGTCCTTTTCGTGTATGCGCAACATTGCGTGCATGCCCAACATGCTGACTGCATTCTCCCCTGCCCAGTCACCCCTTAAGGTATTTCTTTTTTTTTTTTTTATCCTTCCGACGATCAGCTGTGCCAGGATCCCCCGAGCTGTCTTACTGCTTCACCCAGGAGGCTTCCTTGAGGCCCAGGAGGCCAAAAAACACACTGCGGGGGAGGGGGGGGGAAATTGCTGAGAAAAGGGCCTCACCCACCCAGTCACATGGTCATGCCCACATGGTCATGCCCACCTAGCCATGCCCACCTAGCCACCCCCACAGAACCAGTAGTAAAAATATTTGCATCCCACCCCTGCCTAAATCTGGTATAAGATTAAGGACAAATATTCCTGGACACTTTCTACTGAGCCACGTTTACTCTGTTGCAAACTAACAGAAGAGTTTCAGGATCTCTTAAGGGCCCAGGAATTTTTTAGGAGAAATGTTGTTGGTGTTGTGAGTCACAAAGTCGTGTCTGACCCATTGCGACCCCATGGACAACATTCCTCCAAGCCATCCTGTCCTCTACCATCCTCCAGAGTCCATTTAAGCTCACGCCGACTGCTTCAGTGACTCCATCCAGCCATCTCATTCTCTGTCTTCTTATTTGGCCTCAATCCTTCCCAGCATTAGGCTCTTCTCCAGTGAGTTCTTCCTTCTCATGAGGTGGCCAAAGTCTTTGAGTTTCATCTTCAGGATCTGGCCTTCTAAAGAGCAGATCAGGGATGATCTCCTCTTGGAATGACCGGTTTGATTGCACTGAAGTCCCAAGGATCTTGCAGGAATCTTCTCCGTAGTTCAAAGTCCTCAATTCTTTGGTGCTCAGCCTTCCTGATAGAGAAGTGTTAATGCCTTACAAATGAACAACCCATCTCACAAAATATAATTCAGGAATCAAGTTGACACAAGGCTTAAGTAATCAACTGAGCTTGTCGATCAGAAAGGTCGGCAGTTCAGCGGTTCGAATCCCTAGTGCCACATAACCGAGTGAGCTCCTGTTACTTGTCCCAGCTTCTGCCAACCTAGCACTTTGAAAACATGTAAAAAAAAAAAGCAAGTAGAAAAATAGGGACGGGACCCCTTTGGTGGGAAGGGAACAGCGTTCTGTGTGCCTTCAAAGGCATTTAGTCCTGCCAGCCACATGACCACGGAGACGTCTTCAGGCAGCGCTGGCTCTTCAGACTTGTAACAGAGATGAGCACCACCCCCTAGAGTCAGAAATAACTTGCACGTATATGCGAGGGGAACCTTTATCTTTAAGTCATGGAATGTACAAATGACCTTGGGGAAAAAAAGCAGGAGATTCTGCCTAAGAAACAATGAGATAAGAAAGGCAGGAGCCAGCAGTTACTTAATGAGCAGAGAAAAAAAATTAGGAAAGACTAGTGAATCAAGTAATTAAAAGTGGAATGGGAAGCTTGTGCTTTCAGACTGACAGGATTCTGCCAGTGTAGTCTCACAATTGCACTGATGATGTTACCTAGTTTTATCAACAAAAATAAAATACAAAACAGAAAAAAAAGGATCCAGCACTAACAAGGAGCTGCATAAGTACACCATCGTGCCTCCCGTCCCTGTCCTATGGTCCCTATTTAATCGTACCTATTTTCTGTATTCTTACTCATGTTTATATTTAAACCTATCATCTTGTAAGCAATTGACAAATCAAATAAATAAATAAATAAAATGAACAACAACAACAAAAGTTGGTGTACAAAAAAGGGAGGGAAATGACCCAGGTATCAAATTTAACATGAAACATATAGAATCCACCATTAATTAGTTCATCTTGTTATGCTTACTGCCTGGTGCACCTGATAGGACTAACATCAAATGAAAAGAAGGATTAGGAGTGACATGATGAGTTGCAATATTTGAGGGGTTGCCCCAAAGAGGTCAACCTATTCTCCAAAGCAGTGGTTGCCAAACGGTGGGCCGGGGATCACTGGTGGTCCGCAAGAAAATTTTGGTGGTTCACAGGGAAATGTCGTCCCCCCCCCCAAAGCAATTAATCCAGGCTTTGTATGAACACATGGCCCTCCCACCCACTGGTCCCAACCCTTTGGCCGAGCACAAACTTTACCTTGGGTAGAGCCACACGAGCTGGAACTGGAAGGTAAGACCAATGGTGGAGGAGGGAAATCCACCCCGGGGTGGCTTGCTGACAGTGATGGGAAAGTCAGTCCCATATTCCAGAGCTGCAATAGTCACAGGACTGGCCCTTTGGTCCTTCTGGAGCAGCTCCTCCAGTCCATGGCAGGCCGGTGCACCCGGGTGGAGGAGCAGCTGATCCAGGATGACCAAAGGGCCAGTCCTGTGACTCCTGCAACTCTGGAATATGGGACTGACTTTCCCATCACTGTCAGCAAGCCATCGTCTGTCAAAATTCATATTAGTGGTCTGTGGGATTTAAAATTATGAGTTTGGTGGTCCCTGAGGTCCAAAAAAGAGATTGGATGACCGTTTGCCTGAAACAGTACAGAGGCGTGATGGTGAACCTATGGCATGCATGCTAGAAGTGGTACACAGAGCCACTCCAGATACATCAGCCATCTCCTGTTCCTCTTCTGGATTCTGGCACTCATATGCACCGGCCAGCTGGTCTTCACACATGCAGAAGTGCTGGAAAGTGGAAGAGCAGCTCCCCTGCTGGCCAGCTGGTCTTCCTGTGCACATGCGCATTAGAAAGCGGAAGACCAGGTGGCTGGCGCGCATTCCAGCACTCTTGCACAGCGCACCAGGGAGCTGCTCTTCTCCAAGGTCCCTTCCAACTCTGTTATTCTAAAACTTGCAAGCCTGAAGGCACAAATTTCCCACCTCCACTTTTAAGGACTTGGTCCATTAGGGACTTCCCTAAATTTCTTCTTCTGGCCATTAAGCGACTGCAGGCTCCTGCCTCTCTTATCTGATTGTTTCCTAGGCAGCATTTTTTCCTGTCTTCATTCCAGCTCATCCATACATTCCATTACAGATGTGTCACTAAACTCATTGCTTATAAGTAGAGGCCAGGCCTAGACATTATATCAGGGGTCTTCAAACTTGGCAACTTTAAGATTGGTGGACTTCAACTCCCAGTATTCCTCAGCCAGCCAAGTTTATTGGCCAAGTGTGATTGCTTTGCTGGCTGAGGAATTCTGGTCCACCAATCTTAAAGTTGCCAAGTTTGGAGACCTCTGCACTATGTAATTGTTTAAATGAGCTTTGGTCTTTGCGGATCTCTGAATATAGTTGCTAATGCTAGTTTTTTTTCTGATTTGGGGGGAAAAATTACACAGCACTTGAAGAAGCAGCAAAACGCTTCCAGGAATTAAAAGCACAAAGAGAAAGTAAAGAAGCACTTGAGATTGAGAGGAATTCCAGAAAACCGCCTCCGTATAAACACATTAAAGTGAGTCCATTGTATGATTCGGGGGTGTGCATGTATGTGCGTGAAGCCTATAGGTGGATGTTAAGTGCGTCGCTTCTTAAATGTGAGAATATTTTATTTTTCCAGGCATATAGGTAGAATTTTAGCCTGTTTGTTTTGGAAAATTTTGGATCTGCTTTGAAACTGGAAGTTAGTATCTTGAGCTTCCATTTTCTCTGCTTAAGACTTATCACATAATTCTCTACTCTCATAAAACCTTTGATTCTGCTCACAAAAGTTGTCATCCAAAGGTAAATGTACAATATTGATTTGATGGCTTGGCTGTGCAAAGGAACTTTCACAGGCATATAAGAAGACATCTGATATATCTGTTCTGACCCACGCTCTTTTCCAACAAATCAAACACAATCCAAAGGGAACAGAAACCTTCTAATGCTTCTGCAAAATAATTAGTTGTGATAAGCACAAGCCTTGCCAAAAAGTGGGAGGCTTGCCAAAAGATAACAGACAAGAAATAATTTGCGATACAGGAATCTTCAAATACAAACTCAGGATACTGGAATGTCCACGAGGCTGGAGTTTCAAAACATCTTTGCCTTCTACAAAGTATGTTCCTTTCACAGCTGGCTTTTATCTTCTTGAAAAGAGGCCATTACCTTGCAGCCGTACTCCCAAGTCGCCCGTGCTGTTGTAGCTGCTTTTTCCTACGAGCAATCCTTCGTACACACACACTTGGCACAGGCTCCTCGGGAACCTTCTCATTGCTGCTGCCAGACCCCCCAATCTCTGAAGGCAGCAGTCCACTCTCTAATGATCCTGGCCCCTCATCTGAGTCCTCGCTCTTCTCAGCCATCTGCACCTCACTGCCACCTAAGCACAACAATATCAGATTGGAATATTCTAACTAAAAGCAATGTTCTGGCCTAAGTATTTTCCATTATTTGCAGCAAAAGAGATTCACTTGAAACATTTTGGGTGTAAAGAGCAAAATACTTTATTATAGAGATCTGGTCTGATTCTCCTTCTGCCTCTGCCCCTCATTCTGCATCCCACAGTCCAACAAAGTGGTAGGAAAAGTCCAGATCCAAGTTGCAGACCTGTCTGAGATCCCACGGTGTAACTGTAAGCCAGCGGATGAGAACCCTTGCGGCCTGGAGTCAGAGTGCTTAAATCGAATGCTGCAATACGAGTGTCATCCTCAAGTTTGCCCTGCGGGAGAACGCTGCCAAAACCAGTGCTTTACCAAGAGACTCTATCCGGAAGCAGAAATCATCAAAACTGATCGACGCGGCTGGGGTCTGCGGACCAAACGGAACATTAAAAAGGTACCCAGAAGCTTGCTTGTTTTTGAATGGGTTAGCACAAGCACTTAGACTTACTATATCCTGCTTCACTGTGCTTTTACAGCCATCTCTCTAAGCTGTTTACAGAATCAGCCTCTTGCCCCCAACAATCTGGGTCCTCATTTTACCGACCTCAGAAGGTTGGAAGGCTGAGTCAAACTTGAGTCAGTCAGGATCGAACCGCTGGCAGTGGTTGGAGGGAGGGGAAGGAAGGAAGGAAGGAAGGAAGGAAGGAAGGAAGGAAGGAAGGAAGGAAGGAAGGAAGGAAGGAAGGAAGGAAG
>BLBF01000065.1:5958863-5978528 GCA_015471245.1 Laticauda colubrina | reverse complement strand
GAAGGAAGGAAGGAAGGAAGGAAGGAAGGAAGGAAGGAAGGAAGGAAAGCAAGCAATCAAGCTGTGTTGGTGCAGTGGTTAAAGTGCTGTATTGCAGGCTAACTGCCCACAGCCAGGAAGTTCAATCCTGAACAGCTCAAGGTTGACTCAGTCCCCCATCCTTCCGAGGTTGGTAAAATGAGGACCCAGATTGTTTGGGGCAAGAGGCTGACTCTGTAAAACGCTTAGAGAAGGCTGTGAAGCACTGTGAAGCGGTATATAAGTCCAAGTGCTATTGCTGTTGATACTCTCAGTATTGTAGTTGTGAAGAAGTTAACTAGGGAAGACCTTGATATCTCTAAGAAGCCAACATACCAGTCACACAATGCAGCAGCAGGGACTCTTGTCCGCTTCCAAGATACTCGTGCTAAGTTTCCACAGTCCAGTCCGCTTGTCAGCATTCTGCAATCACGAAGGAATTTGGGATGTTTGGCGTTTTCTTGCTTCCCCTCAGTTTTTACTTATTCTCCCCATGAATCCTTCATCAAATCCTGAAATGACCCTTTTAAGCTGAACTTTCCATAGGATGTGGCTCTGCCAATACTTTTTGGCTTGAAAGTACAAGGCCAGGATAGTTCTTCTCTGTCAAGGTTGGGAGAGGAGAGCAGCTGTGCTACTGGACTTTGTCTTGCTTTCTATTTACCTTGAATTATATTTGGTTGGTAGATTTGTTTTAGGAGCACACCTCAGAACATAACATGTTTGCCCTGCTAATCCCCATAAATTAATCTTTGTCAAACTGAGGTTGCAGTAGATCTCTCAGAATATCTAGGGAGATTCTCAATCCTCCAGGTCACAGTTGTCCCAAAGGTGCCTTTTTTTTGAAGAGGCAACTGGACTTTCTTGGTTTTTCTTTGAAGACATTTCGCTTCTCATCCCAGAAGCTTCATTTAGTGACCGTTCAAAGTTTCAAAGGCATTGAGAAAGGTAACTTAATGACCGTTTTACCACCTTTGTGGCACATAATCAAAATTCAGATACTCGGCAACTGACTCCTATTTATGATGGATGCAGTGTTCAGACGTCATGTGATCCCCTTTTACGACCTCCTGCCAAGCAAAGTCAGATTCATTTAATAGCCATGTTACCAACTTAATAACTATGGTGGTTCATTTAACAACAATGGCAAGAAAAGTTTTAAAATGGAGCAAAATTCACTGAACAAACGCTTTGCTTAGCCACAGAAATTTTGGGCTCAATGGTGGTCATAAGTTGAGGACTACCTGTATACACGCTGATTGCAAAGCACCCAAATTTTGTTTACCTGACCATGGGAATGCTGCAACAGTCCTAAATCCAAGAACGAACCAGACCTTAAGTCACTTTTTCAGTGCCATTGTAATTTTGAATGGTCACCAAATAAATGGTTGCAAATTATGGACTAGCTACCGTGTTTCATCAAAAATCAGGCCTAGCCTGAAAATAAGCCCAAGCTTGATTTTTACACATGCACCCAATATAAGCCCTACGTCCAAAATAAGTCCTATTTAAGACCCTGCTTACTCCGTTACACCTGTTGTGCGGCGTGAGGCGAGGCATACAGGTAAAAATCAAGTGAGGTTGAGGATGGGGGTGTGATGGACCTCCTTTCCTTGGGAGAGTTGCAGCCAGGTCTCGCACACCCTGACACCTGCCTCGCCTTGTCGGCCTACTTCTTCAGCAGCTGCTTGCCGCCACTTACACATGTCGCCCCCGGACTCCATTTCGCCCTCAGAGGCCTTCCATAAAGGCCTCTGCAGCCAATAAAAGAGCTCCAGGTTGACACATGCGGTGCCCCTGGCTTCCATTTCACCCTCAGAGGCCTTCCCGGAAGAATGATCCGGAGCTCTTGTTATGTCAGCAAAGAGGCCAGGGGGATGATGAACATAAGAGTTGGCAAGCCATGGCAAAAAAAGTGGGCCAGTAATGGGCTTCTGCTGGGCAAGGCTGTTGGTGCTGCCACCATGAGGTAAGTCAGTGCAAGTAATCCCCCGAAAATAAGACCTGTTGCCTTTTTTGGTGGCAAAAAATTATATAAGACCGGGTCTTATTTTCAGGGAAACACGGTATATTCACAAACACAAAGCTAAACCATGATACAAAGTGTGATGACCTGGGACATGACACAAAAATTACAAAGTCACGAAAGTAAAATAAATTCCCTTTTAATGCCTCCAACTTGTCCCCAATGTCCAATTATCCTCGACTGGATATCAAATTCTTCAAAAAACAGTCAATGAAGGGCAGAAATGCAGTCCGAACCCAAAGTAAAGATAATTAGAAATAAAAAAACCAACACAAACCACAGTGAAGTAATTAATACGGCAGGCCAGGATGATAAATTGCAGGTTTCCAACAGATAATGCAGCACCCACAGTTGGGAGGATGCCAAAACCCAGATAAGCCTCAACAAAGATAATGCATGCTTTGCTTCCAGCAAGGAGCTGTGTGCAAACGGGATCAAGGCCTTTTTCTCCCCCGTAACCTACATTGCTCCATTATCTGTTCCTCCCTGCGTGCCCTAGGATGAAGAGGGGGTGTGCCTGGATCTTCCTCTGAATGCCCAGCCGGACTGTGCCCTTCCCCAGTTTCCTCCACAGCCACCGGAGCCACACTCCCACTCCCTGTCAGCTGCTCAATCTCCCCCTCAGAATCAGACCCCAACAAGGGCATGACATAAAATAGTTCTAATCTGGCCCGTGAATTGGGCGGGATTTTTTTCTGAGCTGATGCCTATTTGATCTCTCTTGTTTTCTTCCCAGGGAAGTGGGAATGCCCGTGGCACCAGTGTGCCATCTGCGGCAACCCAGCAGCTTCATTTTGCGAGTTTTGCCCTCACTCTTACTGCAAAGATCATGAAAAGGGAGCCCTGGTCTCCTCGGCCTTGGATGGACGCCTCTGCTGCTCTGAACACAACCCCAAGGCTCCCGTGGCCCCCGAGTACTGGGGCAAGATCAAGCGCCGACTGGAGCAGCAAAATCCAGATGAAACCTCGAAGGAGTAAAGGGGGCCCTTTTCAGGAAAACGCAACCCCCCAACATTTGTTCCCGTTCGGGGCGGCAAATCCTTGTGAATCTAGATACAGTGCCAGGGGAAGCCTCCTCCCAATCTTTTTAGAGCTGTCTCTATGCGACTCAATTAGGATCGCTGGATCTGGGAAGGCAGTTAGGAGCCTGCGCATCTGATTAGATCCGTTTTGCCTGTGGATGTGTCTTTCGGGCTCTTGAAGATCAGAAAGAAGCATCTTGGTTACCGTTTTTGTTAGAAGAAGGAGACCATTTCTGATGTCAGGAGAAAGGGTTTGCAAAAAAAAAAAAAAGGACCTTGAATTTAAAAGTATGCTCTCTGCGTGTAGAAAAACAAGAAAATGAAAAGAAACATAGCAAAAATATTTATTTATTTAATTTTTAATGGACTTTTTTGAGGATTTCTGGTTCTAATACAATCAGTGTGTCTGAAAAAGAGTAGCAGCACCAGCCTGGTATCTATTTCTCTATGTGTCTTTTTTATTATTATTACCTTCTTTTTTTTTTCCTTCTCCTGTCTGGTTTTACAATTATAGGGTTAAAAACATCAGATAAATCTTACCGGGCAGTTCCGAAGTAAGATACTTCCAAGTAACTTCAGGATGGCAAGAGGTGTGGTATCTTTTTTGTTTTGTTTTGTTTTGTTTTTTTGAGATGGTGCAACCCCTCTTTCCCTTTTGAGTGAGTAAAATGATAATCACGGTACCTTCTCTCCCACACACCCAAAAATAAAAAATATAAAATAATAATTAGGACTCCGTGATTTTGGAAGGGCATTCTTGACGTGAAGTTACTGGCCACTTTGAAAGCGTGTACTCCAGCAGCTTCTTAACTTGCGTGGTGTTTGCGGTTCCGTTTTCTTTCTAAAGGGCTTGGATGCAGAAGAGTTTCTGGTAGGTTGTACCTATCAAAATATGAGTAGGGAAAAAAAACAAAAAATAACCTGTCAGGAGGCTGGGGAATATTTCTCTTTTTGGCCCCCGAGTCCGGTTTCATGACGCATAGATCACTTTTTCTGTCACTATTGAATCCGGAGGAGACTTGGGCAGGAAAGCCTCTGTATGCGTGTTTTTCTTGACTGTTTCTTGATCACTACGTTATGGGAAACGAGTTGGATGTGCAGGCTCTTCTTTTGTAAGGCCTTGAGTGAGTCCTCCGTTGATGAATCTTGTCCCTTGCAGAACCTCTACTCTTGCATGGTTTCCCCAGTGGTAGATGCTGATGAAGTCTTGAAAGGCAGAATTTGACTGCCTAGCCGGCGTGTTTTATATGGCTAGTTTTTGTTCTTCTCGTATCCGATTTTGACGTAGGTTATTCAAAGGAATCGCGTCACTGGATAGGAACGGTCTTATCTTACAAAAGCCATGTGTGTGTTTCATAAAAGACTAGTTTATTAATCTTTCTAAAAGAAGCCGGCACTGAAATCTACATCACTTGTTCCCGTTGGGTATTCCAAGTGAAATACTTGTTTATATTTAGTTGTGCTTAGTTCAATAATGACTGTACATTGATTTATATGAGTGTAATTGGCAGTTCCAGGAAATAGACAGTATTTTATGATGCCGGTGACTCTTTTCTTAGGTTTTTTTTATTCATTTTTTTTAATTCTTCTTTTTAAAAGCCTATAAAGGAAAAGCAAATACAACTCTATTTTCCTAATCTGCATAGGTGTAAGAATAAGGCTGCACACTATATTCCTCTAAAGCAGGGGTCTCCAACCTTGGCAACTTTAAGACATGTGGACTTCAACTCCCAGAATTCGTCAGCCAGCAAAGCTTGAGTTGAAATCCACAAGTCTTAAAGTTGCCAAGGTTGGAGACCCCTGCTCTAAAGCACCTGAGATGTCTTTCGGTTTTCATTCAGCTGGCAAATTCCTTTGCAGATCACTGACTTTGTTTTCTTGTATTGTATAAGCTTCAGAATCATGTGGACTAATGAAATATGAAGCCCTAAAAGAAGTTGATACGTATTTGATAACACTAATGAACATTTGAAGTAATTTTTGATAACACTACAATTTATTTATGTATATTTAGGTTTATAGGATTATTTTATGACATATTTGTTTTGTTTTTTTGCGGGCGGGGGGAGGAATAAGAAAAACATAAGGTCATGGAGCAAGATTTTTTTTCCAAGAGGATTTTATCCTCATCTAGGAATCCTAAATTCAGAATTCTCATCTTTATTTTCTTTCATACACTCCATTATTCCTTAACTGATTGGGAATGGCCTGCTACAGAACGCCCATATATCATGGCAATGCTTTATGAGGGCAAATATAAAATTAGGGAATAGGTGCTACTGAAGTTAAGATGAAATTTGGAAATACTGCAATTCCAATCAGTGAATGAGATTGAAGCTTGGGCTGTGCATTAGCCCCTTGGATCCAATCATGTGCTCCAAATCATGTTCTCCTTTCTCTTTGGCCACATCCCCCCCCCCCCCCCTCTCTCTCTCTTTCTGTCTCTGAACTGCCTTGTACTGTTGTGGTCCTTCCTCTTTTCATTGTGCTTCGAAGAAAATTGTGTCATTCATTTAGAGAGAACTTTTGTCCTTAATAGTGGTGGATCCAGCATCATGATTAGAACTTATATGTCACCTCAAGTGCAATTCTGCAAAGAAAAGTGGCCAAAATTGTTGAGAAATAGAAAGATCCTTGGTCAGTATTCAGAGCAATCTTACTTAGGCCACCCCTGAATTAGTTCTCTGAAGAATGGGACACTCTACTATCATGTCAATTTAAATTATTGTTTCCAATTTTCTCCACTAATGGATGCAAAAGTGAAGAAAGCATTTTATTCGGATGATATTTTTAATTAGCATAAACCTTTTGAATCCTGTAAAGTTTCTTCATTAAGATGTCCCAAACTTTCACTGGCTCATTCACTACCTACATCTTAAATGTTTATTCATTGTTCCAGATTGAGTCCTTAGCTCTGGTTTGATTTGGTGTTTTTTTTTTTTTTTAAATTAGAACGGGAAGGTTTTCTTTGAGAATGCAGTCCTACCATAAGCAATATAACATCCTTAGGAAACAGAAATATTGATTCTGAATATAGTGATATTTTTTTTGTGAGCAACGGAAATATTAAAGGTTCCTGGATTCTCTCTCTCTCTCTCCCTTCTCCCAGATTCTCATTTCTCAGAACATAGAAAAAAAATATTCTGTGAAAAAACGTAGAACTTTGCTTCTGTTCTGTAAAATTGTAAACATAGAATTTGATCTCTTTGCCTCTGCAAAAATGGGCTTGAAGTATTGCCATGTGAAATGGAAATTGGGAAGAAGAAAGAAAGTCAGAGAAGGCTGACTTTCTTCTCTGAATAGATCCCTGCAATCAGATATTTCTTCCCCTTCCCATCCTATGCTGTGTGCTTGACTTTTAGAAAATGTGCCCCACCTTTTCCTAATTAATGCATGAGGATCAGATATGAAGGGTTCTTCTTTTCAAGCAGCTCATACGAATGGGTAACCACTGCTGATTATCTTGTATGCACTTAGAATAAATTTAAGTTTCCCTGAGATACGTGTCTTGCTTTGCACGCATCTGTGGGACAAACCAATTGAACACCGCAGTACTACTTGCCGAGAGTGGACAATGGACACGCGTAGTCTCGTGCTGTGAATTCAATGAAATGTAATTTCTGAATGGGCAGATACCGAGCATTGTTCTTTGAATGCCGCAAGCCACGATAGGGGGTCCCCGTAGAAACACCAGTTACATTTTTACACGCACTTTAATCGGGAGTGGAAAGTTGGCTTGCTCCGCTAGAAGACCCGCAGTTTTTGGGTTCTTGCAATTGTGGAGGTGCGTCAAGCTTCAAAATTGCATCCTGTAGAATGCAGAAATCTTTTGGCTGTATTGTCATAACTCTGACTCAAGACTCTGGAATGCTTTTTGCATTGCAGCCTTGGTTTAAATCTGTGTCTCGAGGATGTTTTTATCTGCAAGCAAATGAAAAAGCAGCCATGAAAACATCTGGCTGGGTGAATAGTTTAAAGAACAAGGTTTTGACACTTAGATTTCAAGCAGGTGTCTCGTGAATTCTGGGGATACACAGGTGGGATAGGAATGTCTGCATATTTTTAGACTTTTAGAACTGCTTCATCAAACACTCCAAGGGTTGTGATTCTTCCAAGAAATGAAAAAAAAAAAAATCAAGAAACATATCTGCCATATTTCTAGTTTGGGCTTTGAGGAATGAAATAAGAAACAAAGGAAGGGATATTCTAGTCTTCTTTTGCAAGCAGTTACCTGCACAGTATTTTTTGACAATATTTCCCATCCACCCACCCCATTTCTTTCCAGACCTCAGCATGATTTCAGGATTCACCATGTAAAATCATGAGCCAGTTGCTGTAGTTTGATTTCAAAAGTTCTGGGCAGCCTCCCCCAAGACCCAAGTTTGTATGTCTAAAGCAAAGTGTTTTGTTTGTGGTCATGGTGTTTTTTTTCCCCTTTCCTCCAGGATGTACAACACAGGCATGTACTTCCTACATTATGTGTTAGCAGTCCTTAAGTGCATATCTCTGCTTTTCAAAATGCCGCATGAAAAACGGTTATTTGGAACTTGTAATGAAGATGAAGGGACTCGGTGGCATCTCTGGGCTTTGCGCTGGGTGCCCCTTCTGCATAATCCCAGTGGCATTCAAAAGATGTAATTATTACAATATCATTGCCAATGATCTGAAACCCCATTGACTGTATATATATGGAGATGTTATGGGTAGGGTTGGGAGGTGGGGAGCTTCAACCGCTGGTACGAATATAGTCACTTTAACATTGTTATCTTCTGCCTCATTGAATTCAGGGTTTAAAGTACTTGAAACTATTTTCCATGCTTATTTTACAGTTTGTATTTTATTTATTCATTTTCCTGTTGTATTATGAGTCTCATCCCACCTGAACACCTGGAGTCTGATTTCCGCTTCTATTGCACAATATGAATTCAAGGCATATAGGAAATACTTGGAAAGTAAACTCCACTCCCTTTTCTTGTTTCTTCTTAACGCCGTTGCCTGAGGTAGGAGCAGCATTATGAACTTTCCAGTATTTTTGTATTTCTAACACTAAACGAGCCCACTCCACGTCAGAGATTTCAGACAAAAAAAAATGCACTTATCCTATCGCTCCTAGAAGATAACTCTGGGAGATGGACTTGAGCAAATTGTCTGCCCAGCATCAACTCTGCCTGTACCATTAAATTGCCATTTTGCCAAAGGATTTTGTTCACTGTTTCCCATTATAGGGATAATACTAGTCCCTGCACACAGGAATGGGCTGTGCTTCTCTTTAGATCAGGGTCTTCAAAACCTGACAACTTTTTAAGATTTGTGGACTTTATTTCCCAGAATTCCCCAGCCAGTCATGCTGACAAGGGAATTCTGGGAGTTGGAAGTCTGCAAGTCTTAAAGGTTGCCAAGTTTGGAGATCTCTGGTTTAGGTTACGTATTATATGTTCACCTGGACATTTGGTCCACGCTGTTAGCACCAGGTTCTCATTAAGAACTAACTGGAGAAAAGTTTTATGTGTGCTTTAAATTCTTTCATGTTGATCTGTTATCTGGTCAATGTCATTTCTTCACTGCCCTTTTTTTTTTTTTTTACTTCCCCCAAATAATGAATTTGTGTTGCCATTGAAAACCAAGTTGGTGAAATAGCTATTATGATGGGCTAGCAACCAGAATGTGTCTTTATTTGTTTATAAGGGTATGTGCTTATTATTCTGAGTTTGCTAGAGAAGATTTTAAAAAAAGACAAAATCCATTTGTATCCCCAACACCCGATATTGCACAACAGACACCAATACCAACAGATTGTCTCCATTCCTGTGTAACTCTTTATCTGTAACAATGACTTTGTAGAATTGTTATTTCTGTAGATCTTGTTACTATGTACCAAACTTTGTAGATTCTGTGAGATGTTATTTTAACAAAAATCACCAGAGTCTTTAATAGCAGAATCATTGATACTCACTTTTAAAAAAAATCAATATCTTTAGGAGTTTCTCAAACCCGGATAGAAGATTTCAACACTAAGGAGTAGTGTTAAGTTTCCCTGGGGGTGATCCATGGGGATTATTACTGTATTATGACTTGATGTTGCTGCATAGATTTTGAGACATAACAACATTTTGGAGGTTTTTTGTTGTTTAGCCTATGTTCTCTTGCATAGTGTGGACATCTATAAAGCTTGGTTAACTTGTACATAGATAGTTCATTGTTTACTAGTCAAAGTGTATCTAGAATTGCCTGTAATATTTTAGCTTCTTACTGAATGTGAGTGATGGTAGGAACATATAATTTTTGTACATTATATTTACTGAGATGTTGCCTTTTTTATTTTACAAATACTTTGGAATTCAGATGTGTGTTTGCTTCCGTGAACATTAATTTGGAAAGGTTTTTAAAATGACATTCCACTGATTAACTCTTTGCTTGAGGTTGACTTCAATAAATTGTTCTGAATGTTCCAATTAAAAAGGTGGTCACATTTTATTTTTCTTCACAATCACCTTGGACATGAAGGAAATTCTGAAAATAACTTCAGAAAACTTGCTTGAACTAAGTATATTCCTGCTTTTGTCGAGCACATTGTGAGCTACGAATGGGATCAATTCTTGGGAATAAAATGCCATAATTTCCTCCATTGCATCAGGATATTGTATGTAGTACAAAAAGGTTCATTTTTGTAGAGTAGATAATCCTCAACTTACAACACTGAAAAAGATGACTTCTAACCATACTCACCCTTATGATTGTTGCAGCATCTTTATGTTCACATTATCAAAATTTGGACACTTGGCAACTCTCATATATTTATGATGGCCGCAACATCCTATTTATGATGTGATCACCATCTGTGGGCTTTCCAACCAGCCTCTGACAAGCAAAGTTAATAGGAGATGCCAGATTCATTTAACAGCCATACAATTCCCTTAACCATGGCATAAATCATAAAATCTGGTGCGACTCACTTAATTGCCTCACTTAGCAACAGAAATTCTTGCCCCCATTGTGGTTTTAAGTTGAGGTCTTCCTGTACGGTGTAAAGCCTGGAGAAATCCCACCTGGTAAACTGCTGCAACTACAGCATCACAATTTGTGTTGCTGCCTGTGGGGTTTGCAAAAGCTTTTGTGCGTGCAGCCGGCAAATCGAGTTGTTTTATTTGTGAGTTTGTTTGCACAGGGAGAGACCAGCACTTCAGGGATTTGAAATGAGAGGGCAAGTCTCATCTTGAGGAGATGGAGACGATTACACTCATCCCTTCCTGATTAGAAGAAATAACTTTCTGGTTGGGTTATGAACATAACTCGAGAGAAAATAGAAACACAGCCATTTGTGAAACATTCCAAGTAGAATAAGGAGGGATGTTTTAGAATAGAATAGAATCCTATATTGGCCAAGTGTGATTGGACACACAAGGAATTTGTCTTTGGTGCACATGCTCTCACCACATAAAAGATACTTTCGTCAAGAGTCAAGAATCATCAGGTCCAACACTTAATAATAGTCATAGGGTACAGTAAGCCCCATCCCTGCATCACACGCAGGCTCCTTGTTCGAATCCTCACTCTCCGAGACCTCAGCCATACGCACCTGCTGTCGGCAAACCACAACAATAGGATCGCCAACATCCGATGACGGATACGGCCCAAGAAGAAGAAGAAAAATACTGAGTTGGGTTATATCCTGTGCATTTGTTTTTCATTGACTGTATTCAGGCAGCCCAGTAAACAATGCTGTGTGATGAAAGGCCAAGAAATGGATACATGGTGTTCTCGACTTACAACAGTTCATTTAGAGACCTTCAGAGTTATGGCACTGAAAAAAAGAAACTTACGGCCCTTTTTCCCACTTAACAACTGTTGCAGGGTCCCCATGGCGCCAAAATTCAGATGCTTGGAAACTGATTCATATTTATGATGGTTGAAGTGTGCTGGGGTCACATGATCAACTGCTGACAAAGCAAAGCCAATAGGGAAGGCTGATTCACTTAACAATCATGTTACTAACTAAAGAACTGCAGTGATTAATTTTACAACAGTCGTGAGAAAAGTCATAAAATAGGGCGAAATTCATTTGACAAATGCTGTGCAACATAAATTGGGCTCAATTGTGGTCATAAGTCAAGGACTATCTGTACTTGGGTCGGGAAACTATGATTATACTAAGGTTTTTGTATGTTGCAGAAACCACGTGGGGGGAAAATATGAAGGTAGAAATACAATTTCCAGAATTAAAAGAAAAGGACAATAATGACAATAATCAAAAACTTTGTTTTTCTAAAGAAAATGATGGGGATTTAATTGGAACCAACTGGTGTTTGGGAATGGGAAAATGTAAGTTGGCATGTGAGCTTTCAGAACAGTTCCCACAGGAAGGAATGGATTCAGGAGAAGGAAAATTCCAAAGGAAAAGCATGCATGACATGATTGCCCCTCCACTGAAAAAGTCTATAAAACACTCATTCAAGTCAATGATGCCCATTGCGTTCAGTATCAATACATTTATTGCCTGCCTCAAAGGCCAGAGTAATTCTGGGCTGTGGACAGGGGATAGCAATCAAAAGCCAAAATGTATAAATAAAAAGCAGAATTGATTCCCACGAGATACAAAGCTGTAGCGTGAACTCTTTTGATTTTGACTGAACATGGGGTGTGAATCTGGTCAACGATGGTTAGTTCAGAAAAACATAACTTAGAATACCCTGCCAACCAGAGGTGGTATCCAGCTGGTTCTGACCAGTTCTGGAGAACCAGTAGCAGAAATTTTGAGTAGTTCAGAGAACCAGCAAATCCCACCTCTGACTGGCCACGCCCCCATCTATTCTCCGCCTCCCAAGTCCCAGCTGATTGGCTGGGTCTTCTTTGGTTGCCCTGCACAGGAGAACGGAGCTGGAAAGCAGGTTAGTGCGGTGGGGAGGGAAGGGGGATTTTGCAGTATCTTTCCCTTGCCACACCCACCAAGCCACGCCCACCAAGCCATGCCCACAGAACTGGTAGTAAAAAAAAATTAAATACCACCACTGCTGCCAAACCGGAAAAGCAAAAACCAGGGATCCTATATTTGGCTTAAATCCCAGTTCTTTTGAAGCCCAGAAGATTTTCCTTGGCTTATATCTTTGGCAGAGGAGGCTTGTTCAGATATTCTTTTCTTTCTACGGGTTTTCCTCCCCTCCCTCCTTTCCTTTCCCAAGATATAATCAACTCTCCTGCCGATCATGGTCAGGTTATCATTTCTCCTGGCCAGCTGAGAATCACAAACCCAAAAGATAGATGGATATTCTTTATTATCCAAGTGTGATTGGACACACAAGGAATTTGTCTTGGAGCAAATGCTCTCAGTGGACATAAAAGAAAAGATACATTTGTCAAGAGTCAAGTATCATCAGGTCCAACACTTAATAATAGTCACAGGGTACAATAAGCAATCAAATCATATGAGAAAACAGTCAATATAAATCGTAAGGGTACAAGTGACAAAGTTACATACATACAGTCACAAGTGGGGGGAAATGGGCAATAAGGAGTGATGAAAAGGTTAATAGTAATAGTAATGCAGACTTAATAAACAGAATAGAATAGTATTAAGAATGATAGAATAGAATAGGATAGGATAAGATAGGAATATAGAATAGGATATGAATAGGAATATAGAATAGAAATTAGAATAGAACAGAAGAGAATAGTATGTTAACCAAGTTACCTACTATAGTTGGGTAACCTAAATTACCAATGCAGAAAAAGAAGAGATGAGCAAAAAGGAAAGAAGCGGGAAGTCGGCACCAACCCTGACTGTCTGGGGAATTCTGGGAGTTGAAGTCCACAAGTCTTCAAGTGGTCAAGAATGAACACTCCTGATGTCAACCAGTGGCCCCCAGAAACCTTTTGGGCACCGGTACCGGGCATACACGTTTTTCCACGGACTGGAAGGGATGGAGTTTCGCATGCTGCCTGCATCCCAAAGATGGGTTTTCATTTGTTTGTGCAGCCCCGTTTATGGCATGCCGGGGGTTGGGGGACCCCTATTGTAAACCCTAAAATAAAGGGATACACATTACTTGTCTTGGCTGGTCTTTTTTAAATTATCTTCCAACATTTAGTGGCTCGGAGTCACTCATGCCCTAGTCCAGGGCTCTTCAAACTTGACAGTTCTAAGACTTGTGGACTTCAACTCCCAGAATTCCTCTTCTAGTCATGTTAGCTCAGGAATTCTGAGAGTTGAAGTCCGCAAGTCTTAAAATGGCTGAAATTGAAGATCCCCATGCTAGTCCAGGGGTCTTCAAACTTGACAGCTTTAAGACCTGTGGACTTCAACTCCCAGAATTTCTCCTCCAATCATGTTCGCTCGGGAATTCTGGGAGTTGAAGTCCACAAGCCTTAAACTTGCCCAGTTTGAAGACCCTTGCCCTAGTCACTTCCTATCTTGACTATTGCAACGCATTTTACATCTGGAAGCTCCAATTGGTGCAAAAATGCAGCGGCCCACATGGTTTTGTGCATACCTTGGTGTGCACATGTATCACCTCTCCTGCCGGAGCTGCATTGGTTGCCAATTTGCTTCCGGGTGCTATTCAAGGTGTGCTGGTTATCGCCTTTAAAGCCCTTCATGGCTTGGGACCAGGTTATCTGAGGGACCGTCTCTTGCTGGTCACATTACTCCAACCCATTAGAGCAAGAGGCAAGGAATGCTGCGGGTCCCATCCCCTAGGGCCATGATGGAGAATCTATGGCATGTGTGCCAGAGGTAGCATGCAGAGCCCTCTCTGTGGGCATGCCTGCCATCAACAGCTGCTCTTCTGGTTTCTGGCCACACATGCATGCTGGCCAGCTGATCTTTGCAGGCACATCCCAGAAAATGATCAGAAAACCAGGCCATTTTTTGGGATGTTTTCCAGGCTGGTTTTGGCCTGAAAAACGGCCTGAAAACAGCCCAAAAAATAGCCTGAAAACACCTTAAAATGGCCTGAAAACATCCCAAACATGTTTGGGCACTTAGTGCCAAAAAGGTTTGCCATCACTGCCCTAGGGAAATACACCTGGTGGGACCCAGAAGGACCTTCTGCGTGGTGGCTCCCTCTGTGGAACATCACCCCACCCTCCAGTTTAGAATGGCTCCCACTCTGATTCTCTTCTGGAAGACGCTGAAGACCTGGTTCTGCCAACGGGCCTGGGGAACCCAGAGTGGGATGGAGCCCATCAAATGGCTCATTGTGTGATCTGCTGTCCTTGGGGCAGGGCAGGGTGGGGGTGGGACTATTATATGATTTAAATTGATTTATTATTTTATTATGAGCCACGGTGGCGCAGGGTTTAGAGTGCAATATGGCTACTTCTACTGACTGCCAGCAGTTTGATAGTTTGATTCTCACCAGGCTCAAGGTTGACTCAGCCTTCCGTCCTTCCAAGGTGGGTAAAATGAGGACCCAGATTGTTGGGGGCATGAGGCTGACTCTATAAACTGCTTAGAGAGGGCTGGAAAAGCACTGGGAAGCGGTATATGAGTTTAAGTGCATTGCTATTAGTTTTTAATAGATAAGATAGATAGATAGATAGATAGATAGATAGATAGATAGATAGACAGACAGACAGACAGACAGACAGACAGACAGACAGACAGACAGACAGACAGACAGATAGATACAGGTACGTAGGTAGGTAGACAGATATACAGATAGAGAGAGAGATAAATAGACAGAGATACAGGTAAGTAGATGGACAGATAGACAGATATGTAGGTAGGTAAGTATGTAGGTAGATAGATATACAGATAGAGAGATAAATAGACAGATAGATACAGGTAAGTAGATGGACAGATAGACAGATATGTAGGTAGGTAAGTAGGTAGGTAGACAGATATACAGATAGAGAGATAAATAGACAGATACAGGTAAGTAGATGGACAGATAGACAGATAGACAGACAGATATGTAGGTAGGTAAGTAGGTAGGTAGGCAGATATACAGATAGAGAGATAAACAGATAGATACAGGTACATAGGTAGACAGCCAGCCAGATATAGATACAAATATATACGATGTTTTTATAAGCCGCCTTGAGTCACCACTTGCGAATAGGTGGCAAGGTAAATTTTCGAATTAATTAATTCAAAAAAATCAGGCCAGGATTCTCTCGCTGGGATTGCAAAGCAAGCCGGATCGACTCCCAAAGCCTCATAAAAGGGCCCAACTCTTCCGCTCCCCCCCCCCACTGAAGTCAAGGGCCCACCAGGACCCGCAGGCCAGCAGTTCCCTTCCGCTCGGTCCACGTGGCACCAAGCGGGGGGAGGGGGGGGCGGAGAAGGCGATGCCCGGGGCCGGAATCCTCCGGAGCCCTGACCTTGGCGGATGCGTGCAAAAGCCCCTCCGGACGACCAGGGTTTCCTTCCCACCCCTTTGCCTTGAAGGGAGGGAGGGGTCTCTTCTTCTCCCTCGGGCTCGCCTCCCCCTCCCTCCCCAGGGGAAGAAGCTTCGCCCAAGACCCCGCGAGCCTCCTCCTCCTCCCCCTCCTCCTCGGAAGGGGAGAAAAGCAAGCGGGGTTGGGGGAGGGGGGCGCTCCCCCCTGGCCGGCTCTCTCCCAGGGAGACCCCAGGCCCATTTGACCCCCTTCCCAGGAAGCGCCCGGGCTCCGCTCCGCTCCCGCCCCGCTTTCCGTGGGGTTTGCAAAGGAGGGAGGGGGGGTGGAAAGATGCTGGGGAGGGGGGGGTGGGCAACGAGGCTTTTCTTTCTCCTTCCCGCCCCCCCCCCCTTTCCCCCCCCCCCCCCTGGAAAGGTTCCAGGCCTCGGCTCAACTATTCCGCTCTGTCCTAAGATGCCCTTGCTTGCTCCCACACACACACTACTCCTCGTCCCACTTTTGCGGAGTTTTTGCCAAGGGGTCTCCCCCCCCCTCCCTAGGTAAGAAAGGCGGGAGAGGGTGGGAAGGAGGAGGAAGAGGAGGAGGAGGAGGAAGAGGAGGAGGAAAGGGTCCGTCCTGGACTCCCCAGCCTCGTTTTCCGTCCGGCGATGGGGTGGGGGGGGGAAAGAACAACAACAAGAAGAAAAAGTTTGCAAGGGATGGGGAGGGAGGGTGTCCCTTCCACGCCCACCCACCCACCGACCCACGCGCAGCCCTCCCTTCGCGGACGAAAGCCGGACCTCGCCGCCGGGCAAAGAAGCTGCGTTGGGGGGTGAGTGAGTGGCAGCATCTCCCTGAAGCTCCAAAGCTTCTCTCTCTCTCTCTCTCTCTCTCCCCCCCCCCCTCCCCCTCCCCCCCCCTTTTCTTCCCCCCCCCCCCCCCCCCCCCCCCCCCCGGGCTGGCCCAGTTCCCAGGGTTGTACTGTGATCAAACCCTCCAGCTTGGAGAGGGCTGAGCTCCGGCTCTTGAACCCGCCTCCGCCAGACCTCATTTCCCTAAAAGAAAAAGAAAAAAAGAGAGAGAGAGAGAGAAAGAAAAAGAGAGAGAGAGAAAGGAGGAAAAGAAAAGAAAGAAAGAAAGAAAGAAAGAAAGGAGGGGAAACCTCCCCATCTCTTTCCATTTCTCTCCCCTCCCTCCTCCTCTTCCCCTTTCCCACTCTTGTTTCCTCTCTCTCTCCCCCCACCCCCACCCCCGACCCCCGTTTCCAGTTCCATGGAGCATTTCCCGGGACTTGCCAGCATGTCTGCATTCAAGGGGGGGCTACTCTTCCTTTCCTGCCTGCTGCTGCTGGTCCTGGGACAAGCCGTGGATTTTACAGATTACAGCGACGTCCTGCAAGAGGAAGAGGAGGAAGAGACGGAGGCAATTGAGTATAAAGACCCCTGCAAAGCTGGTAAGCTTTGGAGAGAAAAGTGGGGTTGAAGGAGGGGGAAATACAGTGTGTGCGTGTGAGCACACTGCCGGCACTGCCATTACTTCTCTTGCCACCTCCTTGTGCAAATGTGTGCTGCTTTTTTCCCCCTTTTTTATGGCTGGGGGGAACGAGTGGGTGGGCAAATGAGGAAACCTGGTGCTCTTTTGTGTGTGTGTGTGTGTAGCAGCTGGTTGGAGGCTCAGAAAGGGCAGAGGGGTCTGTTTGAACCCAGGTCATGCACACTGCCTGGTTGGCAGGGTAGCCTGCAGACAAAAGAAAAGAGGACAGTCTCTCTCTTCCCCCCTTCAACCCCCTCCACAAACATCTCTGCTCTGCCTTGTAAAGGAACTCTTTTAAAAGTTGGGATGGAGAAGGTTTGATTGTTTCCTAGTATGATTTGATTGCTTATTGTACCCGATGACTATTATTAAGTGTTGTGCCTGATGACTCTTGACTCTTGATGAATGTATCTTTTCTTTTATGTAAATTGAGAGCATTTGCACCAAGACAAATTCCTTGTGTGTCCAGTCACACTTGGCCAATAAAGAATTCAATTCTGTTCTCTTCTATTTTATTCTATTTTATTCTTATTGTACCCTATGACTATTATTAAGTGTTGTACCTTATGATTCTTGACTCTTGACTAATGTATCTTTTCTTTTACTTACACTGAGAGCATTTGCACCAAAGACAAATTCCTTGTGTGTCCAATCACACTTGGCCAATAAAAGAATTCTGTTCTGTTCTATTGACTTCACAAAACTCCAGCGCTTTTAAGAAGTATATGGGGTCTTGGGACCCACCTCTGCTCTGCAGTTGTCAAGAAGTTGTGTTTGCAACACTCCCACCTCCCCTTCCCCTTGCCGCAGGATTGTTGTTCGTTTCTCGGTTGTTCGTTTCTTGATCCCTTGCTTTTTTGTTTTCCTACCATCCCATTTAAAAAATATAAAAATAAAAATGTGTGTGTGTGTTTGAGACTCTTTGTGCCTTGGGGCTGTGGAATGAGGCCTCCTCTATTTACGTGTCTCTTTAATAGGGGAATGTTTATAGTGGAAGGGAAGTCCAGGGATGCTATAAGAGGAATGTAAAGGGAAGAAGTTGCCAGGATCTTCTTTCAAATTGTTTGGGCTCAGAAAGTGAAGTTTTGTGGGATGGAATGGCCCTGATTCTGAGTTTATTTTCTCTTTCCCAGCCAAATTACTTACAGCAGTTGGCAGAGAGTTAGCTGTCAAAGGAAACTGTTTCTTAATTTCAGAAGGATTTATCCAGACCACCTAATTAACCCTGGAACTTTTAAGTATCCAGTCAGCATGTGCATGCTTGGTAAAATATATCTAAATGGCAATTTTCCTTATTCTTTGTCCCCGTAATGTAGCGTGACTCATACTGGCACTCTAAATTTCGGAAGGAGGGCTGTTATATCTGCACTAATCAGATATTTGCACTAAGGTTCACTGGACCAGTGAAACTATAATTTCAGCTTCCCGTAGTGTTTGAGGCTGATGCCAAAATTTCTTGGAACAGGATATCCAATTTCATAATTTTGAAGACCCTTTCATGAATGAAGGGTCTATCTAGATCTTCTTCTCTGATGTCAAGAGGAGTTATTCTGTTGAAACTGATCTCTGTTGAATGGCATATTTAATCCTGCCAATCAGTGGTAGAGCCTCAATGACTTTTGACAGGACCAACTTGGCAGCCAATGTACTAAGACAGAGGTCTCCAAACTTGGCAACTTTAACACTTGTGGGCTTCAACTCCCAGAATTCTCCAGCCAGCTATGAATTCTGGGAGTTGAAGTCCACAAATCTCAAAGTTGCCAAGTTTGGGGATCCTGTACTAAGAAGAAGCTCCTGGAGTTCCCAAAGTTTCAAGTCATTTCAAAATTAAAAAGCAATCCAAAAGATTGAAATGAGTCGGGTGGGGTTGAATAACAGAGAGACTCTTTGTCCTGCAATAACTGTAGCCCAAAATTTATGCTGCTAAGTGAGACATTTGTTCCGTGACTTTTGCCCTATTTTACGACTTTTCTTGCCATTTTTGTTAAGTGAATCACTGCAGTTGTTAAGTTAATTTAGCACAGTTGTTAAGGGAATCTGGCTTTCCTATTGTCTTTGCTGATCAGAAGTTTAGTGTAGTTTAGTTTAATTTATTGTCATTGCACCTCGTACAGTGAAATTAAATAGGTCGTGACTGCAGAAAAAACAATTACTACCAACCTGCCTTCCATTGAGGACTTATATCCTGCACGAGTCAAAAAGATGGCTGAGAAAATATTCACAGACCCCTCACATCCTGGACATAAACTGTTTCAACTCCTTCCCTCAAAATGACGCTACAGAGCCCTGCATACCAGAACAACTGGACACAAGGACAGTTTTGTCACAAATGCCATCACTCTGCTAAACAAATAATTCTCTCAACACTGTCCAACTATTTACAAAGCCCACACTATTATTACTATTCATCTTCTCATCGCTCCTTATCACCGATCCCCTCCCACTTGTGACTCTATGACTGTAACTTTGTCGCTTGTATCCTTATGATTTATATTGACTGTTTCCTAGTAGATTTGATTACTTATTGTACCCTGTGACTATTATTAAGTTGTATTATCTGATGATTCTTGACTCTTGACAAATATATCTTTTCTTTTATGTACACTGAGAACATTTGCACCAAGACAAATTCCTTTGGGTCCAATCACACTTGGCCAATGAAGAATTCTGTTCTATTCTATTCTATTCTACTCTACTCTACTCTACTCTACTCTACTCTACTCTACTCTACTCTACTCTACTCTACTCTAC
>BLBF01000065.1:5898592-5958344 GCA_015471245.1 Laticauda colubrina | reverse complement strand
TCTATTCTATTCTATTCTATTCTATTCTATTCTATTCTATTCTATTCCAGGACATTGCATCAGTCATAAATACGATTCAGTTGCCATCTGTCTGCATTTTTCTTCATGTATGATGCTGCAGTCATCATAGGTGTGAAAAATAGTCATAAGTTACTTTTTTCACAGATGCTGTAATTTTGAGTGGCCACTAAATGAACTGTTGTAAGTTGAGAATTACTTTACAGAGGAGTATGGGAGACAGGAAGTCAGTTTTTAAAAGATGCTTTCGAGTCAAACAGCTAAGCAATGCAGAAAATTTCAAGCCCCAATCACCCACTTCTGCTCCTGATGGAAAAAAAATACTAAAATGCAGCAAGTTTATGAATGTGTTCTCAGGTGGGCTTGGAAAGCCTTTTTTTTTTAAAATGTATCTAAGAATCATGGAGTGATTCGCCAGCTGCAGGTGCAGACAGCTGCGGTCTCTGAGAGCAAGGACTCAGATGAGGGGCCTGCGTGTGATGCAGGGATGGGGCCAGGACCATCAGGGAGTGGAGGGCTGCCTTCGGAGCTTGTGGAGGCTGGCAGCAGCGATGAGGAAGTTCCCAAGGGCATGTGCGCGCAGGGCTGCTCGAAGGAAAGAGCGGCTGCAGCAGCATGGGTGACTCGGGAATAAGGCTGCAAAGTGATGGCCCCTCCCTTAAGAAATAAAAGCCAGCTGAGAAACCGGAGTTCTTTGCAGGGAGCAAAGAAGTTTGATACTCGAGCCTGGTGGACATTAGGAATATCTGAGTTGGTAATTGGAGACTCTTTGATTTATTGTTTAGGAACTTTATCTGTTGTACTTGGCAGCCTTGCAAAAACTTGGTAAGGCTCTTCCTTATTGGAGCCAATTAGTTGGAAGCAGCCTTTTATCTGTGAAGAAACAGGATTTGTAAATGAAACAGTAAAAGGTTATGCTGTTACTTTTGTCTTGTGTTTACTCTCTTGGAACCAGGTTTGGATCAGGTGTAGTGGCTAAGGCATGAGGTTAGAAACCAGGAGACCATGAGTTCTAGTCCTGCCTTTGACCATGGGCCAGTCACCTTCTCTCAGCCCTAGGAAGGAGGCAATGGCAAATGTCTTGTAAACATTGCCCAGAAAATTGCAGGGACCTATCCAGACAGTCTCTGAAAATCGGACATGGTTGAACAGAAATAAAACAGCATAAGAAAGATATAAGTTCTTTTATACATTTAAGGCGCTGAAAGAAAGCTGTAACTACCTGTCTATATAAGTAATACATAAAGTAACACATTTTGTTCTAATTTTCCTTTATTTTCCTTTCTGTTCTGAGGCCTGTGAGCAATATCTCATCTTACTTGGTGGAGGGCTCCTGGTGGATCCAGATGTTAGGGTCGTGAGAACCCCAATTTCCATGTAGGCTTAGGACACACAGTTATTTTATATTTTTACTTTCCCATACAAAAATTCAAAGAAACGCACAGAGTGATCAGCATTTTACATTGATAGAAGGTGTAGATCAGGGGTCTCCAATCTTGGCAACTTTAAGACCTGTGGACTTCAACTCCCAGAATTCCTCAGTCATGAGAATTGAACTCTGGGAATTGAAGTCCACAAGTCTTAAATTTGCCACGGTTGGAGACCTCTGATGTAAATTCTCTTCCTTTTACTAGATTTACACAGTTTATACAGACAAAGATTCTGTCCTGTCCTAGGATTCTGATATAAGCCATAATGATTACAAAGAAATCAGTACTGTAAGGCTCACTCCTGATTCCAAAACATAAATCATCACATCAAATGCTGTTACCTTGATTTTTTTTCACATACACCCCCCCCCCCCGGCGAAACCGAAGGGCACTTAAATTGCTGTGATTGATTTCCAAATAGGTATATTCAGAAGGGACGCGGTGACTCAGTGGCTAAGATGCTGAGCTTGTCGATCAGAAAGGTCGGCGGTTCGAATCCCTAGCGCCGCGTAATGGAGTGAGTTCCCGTTACTTGTCCCAGCTTCTGCCAACTTAGCAGTTCGAAAGCATGTAAAAAAATGTGACTAGAAAAATAGGGACCACCATGGTGACGCCTTCGGTGTCTAGTCCTGCTGACCACATGACCATGGAGACATCTTCGGACAGCGCTGGCTCTCTGGCTTTGTAATGGAGATGAGCATCACCCCTTAGAGCTAGAAACGATTATCACAGATGTACGAGGGGAACCTTTACCTTTATATTCAATGTTGGCCTCTAAGTCTTGACCTACAACCATTCATTTAGTGACTGTTCACAACGGCACTGAAAACAGTGAACTTTTGACCGTTTTTCACACTTAGGACCATTGCAGCATCCCCATGGTTATGTGATCAAAATTCAGACAATTGGCAACTGACTCATATTTGTGACAGTTGCAGTGTCTCCTTTTGTGTCCTTCTGACAAGCAAAAGGAACGGAGAAGCCAGATTAACTTAACAACATCTTACTAATTTAATAACTGCAGTGATTCAGTTAACAACGGTGACAATTGTAAAATGGGGGCGAAACTCACTTTAACAAATGTCTTACTTAGCTGCAGAAAGGTTGACCTCAATTGTGATCCTACGGTTGAGGAATTACCCATAACGTGAAGACACCCTTTGAGAAAAAAGTGATTTTTCTATATTTCACCTCTATGCTGAAGTGGAGCAGATAATTTACTGCCTGCAGGCCACATGAATTCCTAGTCTTGTTTGGTGTCTACTCCCATTTATGCATGCTTAAGATTGCAGTCTGAGAATTTAAAACAACTTACGTGTCATGCAGTCTTCAGTTAGAACTTAATCTTTTATAACAACCTCTCTTGTGGTTTTTTTTTTTTTTTTTTAATCTCCTATGAAATTTCTAGCTCCGGTGGTTAAAAACAATACAGTTTGTTTGTTTCTCGGTCTGAAACTCATTAAGAGTGTCATACGGAATAGATTCCAACTCCATTCTTTCTTTGGGTGTTTAGCATTTTTTATTAATCGATCAGAATATAAAATACGAAGAAAATGAAAACAGTGGGAAACTAAGAGAGGAAAAAGGGAAAAGGAGAAAGTGTGGGGTAGAATGGAAAAGAGGGGGAAGAAAGCATTGACTTCTGAATCTCTGAGTAGAAGATAATAACATAATAGCCTCAAGGTTTTACTTTTACACAATAATATAGACTAGTCATTTCTATAACAACAAAACTATCTTATGAGCGAAATCAAAGTTTCATTTTTTTTCCATCACAAGCACGAAATCCAGAAGCAGTTTCCAAAATCCAACTCCACTCTTTGAAAGCCAAATTCCTGATTTGAAGGATCTGAATCAGAATTTTGACTTGTGTAAGCTGAGCTAATGTGCCAGTGACATTGCTTAGGAAAATCCTCACTGGTAGACAGCATCCAGTGTGAACAAGAAGCTGTTTTCTTCCAGAGCTGGACTGAGGTTCCCAAAAGCAAGGTGTGCCATGATAGGCATGTTGAGACTCTAGAAAGAGTACAGAAAAGAGCAATAAAGATGATTAGATTAGATTAACAGAGTTGGAAGGGACTTTGTAGGTCATCTAGTCCAACTTACCGTCCAAGCAGGAGACCCTACACCATTTCTGACCGATGGCAGTCTCTTCTCGAAAGCTTCCAACAATGAAGCTCCCACAACTTTTGAAGGCAACTTCTGTTCCATTGGTTGATTGTTCTCACTGCCAGAAAATTCCTCCTTATTTCCAGGTTGAATCTCTCCTTGTTCAGTTTCCATCCATTGTTCCTTGTCTGGCCTTCAGGTGCTTTTGAGAATAGCTTGACCTCCTTCCTCCTCTCTGTGGCATCCCCTCAAATATTGGAAGACTGCTATCCTGTCAGCCCTGGTCCTTCTCTTCACTAGACAAGCCATGCACACCAGTTCCTGCAACCATTCATCGTATGTTTTAGTCTCTGATCCCCTAATCGTCCTGGTTATTTTTCTCTGCACTTTTTCTACAGTTTCAACATGATTAGGAGACTGGAGGATAAAACATATAAAGAACAGTTGCAGGAACTGAGTTTGTCTCGTTTACTGAAAAGAAGGACTAGGGCTGACATGAGAGCAGTGTTCTAATATCTAAGGGGTTGCCACAAAGAAGAGGGAGTCTAAATCTATTCTCCAAAGCACCTGAGGGCAGGACAAGAAGCAATGGATGGAAACTCATCAAGAAGAGAAGCAACCTAGAACTAAGGAGAAATTTACTGACAGTGAGAACAATTAATTAGTGGAACAATTTGCCTCCAGAAGTTGTGAATGCTCCAACACTGGAAGTTTTAAAAAAGATGTTGGATAACTATTTGTCTGAAGTAGTGTTGGGTTTCCTGCCTAAGCAGGGGGTTGGACTAGAAGACCTCCAAGATCCCTTCCAACTCTGTTATTCTGTTAATTTTAATCAGCCACTGTTATTGTTTTTAACACTTAACAGTAGTGTGGGCTTTTTCAAACAGCACGCAGTAAAGCCCATGTCACACTGAACCAACGGATGCAAAGAGGAAGCAAAACGGAAAAAAACCCTTGCCATCCGTTCTAAAACGCGATGTACTCACTGCCTCCGTTTGGCTTCCTCTCTATCCGTCCAGCATCCGTTTATGGACGTTTCATCCGCTCCAAAAGTTTTGGGCTGCCTAAAACTTTTGCGCGGAAAATGTATCCAGTTCGTTCTGCATCCGCTACGCATCCGCTACACATCCGCAATATCCGCTAGGCATCCGCTACGCATCCACGCAACTCCATCCGCCCGGACGTGGGGAGGAAGCGGAACGGACGCAGAATGGATGCAGAACGGATGCCTAGCGGATGCAGAACGGAAACAAAGCGTTTAAAATGGAAAAAACGTTCGCAGAGGGGACCTATCTCGGATATTAAGGATGTCTAGAGGATGCCTACAGGATGCCTAGTGGAAAACCTATACTGCCTATAAAAAGGGGGAGCAACTCACCTGCATCTCACTTTCAGAATAGCAGCCCAGCTGTGCAGACCTCTGCAGCCTTCATCTGCCTCTTCCTCTTCCACAGCATCCAGTCATGTCCACCGTGGATTGTAACAAAGTCCTTTCGGCAGCCACCATCGTTCTGCAACAGTGCGAAGCCATCTACAGGCTCTGTGAACTCTACTGCGAGAAGAAAAAGAGGCAGCCAAAAAGAGTCTGGATCCGAAGATGGTTCGCCAGAAGAGCAGAGGACGGACTGTACAACAAGCTGATGGTGGAGCTGAGGAACGAAGACACTCATGCATTCCAGAACTTCATGAGGATGCCTCCAGCCATCTTTGACGAAGTTGTGCAGCGGCTAACACCCAGGTTGACCAAGGCAAACACCAGCTTCCGGCCCAGCCAGGAACCTGGGCTCAAGGTGGCACTCACTCTGCGCCACCTGGCCTCAGGGACCACCTACAGGAGCATGCAGTACGGCTGGAGGGTGCCATCCAACACCATCAGCATTGTGGTCAGAGAAGTGGTGCAGGCCATCATCGAAGAATACAAAGAGGAGCTCCTCCAGTGCCAATCCACTGAAGAAGGATGGAAGAAAGTTGCAGAGCAGTGGTATCAGAAGTGGAACTTCCCCCACACCGTTGGAGCCATAGATGGCAAGCACGTGGCCTGCAAATCTCCAGCCAAGTCGGGGTCCTCTTATTTCAACTCCAAGGGCTTCTTCAGCATCATCCTCTTCGCCATGGTCGATGCTGACTACAAGTTCATGTACATCGATGCTTCAGGCAACGGCTCCTCTTCAGATGCCCAGGTATACAATGCCAGTGACCTCAAGGAGGGGTTAGAACGCAACCTCATCGTGGGCTTCCCAGATCCAGAACCCCTGCCCAACGACACACAAGATGTGCCCTACTTCATCGTGGGGGATGACGCCTTCTCCCTCACAACCTACCTCATGAAGCCCTACACCTCCAGACTCCTCACCTGTGAAGAGAGGATCTTCAACTACAGGCTGTCCAGGGCAAGACGGGTGGTGGAAAACGCCTTTGGCATCCTGGCCAACAAGTTCCAGGTACTTCTCACCACCATGCAGCATTGCCCAGAGACCGTGAGGAGGATCATGGAAGCTTGCTGCATCCTGCACAATCTCATGCGCACCCGCTACCCAGTCTTGCAGAACAGGCTCGTGGACCTCCAACAAGCCAATGGGGACATGGAGCCTGGGGAATGGAGGCAAGGGCGAAACCTGATCGACACTGAGGATGTGCAAGGCCCCAACAGAGCCTGACATGAAGCAAAGAAGCAGCGCAACCTCCTGAGACACTGGTGCAACTCCCCAGCTGGAGCAGTAAAGTGGCAAGACAGGATGGTAGATGCTTAATGGATGCTTCCTTCAGCCTGTCTCATCACACGGATGAGATTGGGCCATGTATGTTTGGTTCGCCTACAATGAACAGGGCGTTTAATAAAGAGTTGTGTTTGTGTTGACATGTGTGGATAATTATTACATTGTTATTGATAATAAAGGGCCGTAGGTGTGGCACCTGGGAGGGTGGTCCATCCAGTCCCAGTATGCTTGCACTGGAGGTTTATCTATCCCACAGCTATCCTAACCCATCCCACAGCTATTACCCATCCCACAGGTATCCTAACCCATCCCACAGCTATCCTTACCCATCCCACAAGCATGCAAAGGCTTAAACCATTTCTAAAAGTTTCCAGCAAGACTTTATTAAAAAAAAGAAATGAAGCAAGTGTGTGAATCAAAAATAGACTTTATTAACAAGAAGCTATAAGACAAAGATGAGTCTCTGGCACTCCTCTTGGTCGCTCAGTCTCAGGGGTGAAGGGTGCAGGTGCTGTGGAGGTGGTTGGTGCTGGAGTGCTTGTCATCAGCTCCTCCAGAAGCAGAAGCAGCAGAAGCGCCAGCCCCAGAAGAGCGAGCCCGTGCTGCAGAAGCCCCAGCAGAACCAGAGTGAGGGCCAGGGGGCGGGATGGTAGCCCTGTCCCTCTTGCCAGGGCTGGCAGCAGATGGCTGAGGCTTGCTGTGCTTCCGCATGGTTATGGGGTAGCTGGCTGGCAGGGAGGCTGGCAGGAACCAAGGCTGGCAGGGAGGCTGGCACCAAGGCAGGGCAGGAAGGCTGGCAGGCAGGCTGGTACCAAGGCTGGCAGGGAGGCTGGCAGGAAGGCTGGCAGGGAGGCAGGCACCAAGGCTGGCAGGAAGGCTGGCAGGCAGGCAGGCACCAAGGCTGGCAGGCAGACATGAACCAAGGCTGGCAGGAAGGCTGGCAGGCAGACATGAACCAAGGCTGGCAGGAAGGCAGGCAGCAAGGCTGGCAGCAAGGCTGGCAGGCAGACATGCAGGCAGGCAGGCAAGGCAGTCGATGTGTCCGGCAGAAGGTCTTTCCTCTGAATGGCGACCTGCTTCCGAGCTGCTTCCGTTATATCCGCGGGGCTGATGCAATGCATCCTCCCCGAATGCGCAGTGAATGCCAGGCATCCATTAGGCTTCCGCTGTGCATCCGCTTCATCCGTTCGGCATCCGCTCTGCATCCGCTCTTTCCGTTCCGCGTCCACTTCGCTGAGGCCCCCCCGGAAGCCCTGCGGATGTGCCACCCACTCCCATCCGCTCCCATCCGCTTCCATCCGCTAGGCTTCCGTTCCGCATCCGCTTTGCATCTGCCTTGCGTCCTCCCCGCGTCCGTGTTATCCGCTCCGGTTATGCAAATATTTGCCCCTTTTGAGAGCGGATAACAATGGATGGAACATTTTGCTCGTCCGCTGTGTCCTTTTTGCATCCGTTGGCCAGTGTGACATGGGCTTAATGTTTTAAGCAAGCATCAGTGAACTATTAGCAGGTTTTATAGTAATACGTTGGCGAACTGGAGAGACATCAAGTGATAACCTTAAATGGATATTTCTTTTGAAATAGTCCAGCAATTGCCTGCCTGCAGGGCAGCAACTTGTACAGATTTCCCCAAAGATGCCAATGTAAATGTGCCCAAAGATGCTGTATTTTACTGAAACAGGGTTGTTTATTCCCTATAGTGAAAAACAATATCTTATCAAAAAGCATTCAGAAATCCTCATTTGTATAGTTCATTAACATCCTGATTTAAGGCTCTCTTTAGTCAGAGAGCTACTGTCCATTTACATATAAAGGAGCTCACATATGCAGATTTTTACGGTATTCAAAGCATTCCTTTGGGAAGCATGATTTCTCTCTGCCTTGATATTCTGGAAAGAGTTTTCTAAATTATGTAAATACAAAAGAGTTTAAGATAAGTTTATTCCTGCTTAAACTGCTTGACCCATGCTTATATTGACCAATTCCCCAGGGCTGGCTAGGGAATTCTGGGATTTGAAATCCACACAAAGTCTAGAGTTGCCAAGATTGAGAAATCCTGTTTAGACAGTCAGGCCATTGGAATGAATTATTTCCCTTGTACTTGAACACATATTTGCTGAAGTGTCTGGATTCCAATCTGGTGAGAAGGAATTATTAGCAGCGCTGGAATATTTATGCCATGTTATAATAGGTAATGAAGCGCCATGAAAAGATATTCATCCTTCCTTTTTAAAACAAAACAATAATAAAATAATAACAGAATAGCAGAGTTGGAAGGGACCTTGTAGGTCATCTACTCCGGTGGTCGCCAACTGGTGGGCTGGGCACCACCGGTGGTGCACGAGAAAATGTTGATGAGAATTATCCCCCCCTCCAAAGCAATTAATCCAGGCTGTGCAGGAACACAAGAATGCGCCACCCACATGGACTGCCCTCCCGCTGGGCACAACCTTTGGCCAAGCACAAACCTTACCTTGAGTAAAGCCACGCGAGCTGGAACTGGAGGGCAAGACCAACAGGGATGGGTGGGAAATCCACCCCAGGATGGCTTGCTGATGTTGGTGGGAAAGTTGGTCCCATATTCCAGAGCTGCAGTAGTCACAAGACTGGCCCTTTGGTCATCCCGGAGCAGCTCCTCCAGACCATGGCAGGCTGATGCACCTGGGTGGAGGAGCAGCTGCTCTGGGATGACCAAAGGGTTAGTCCTGTGACTCCTGCAGCTCTGGAACATGGGACCGACTTTCCCATCCACGTCAGCAAGCCACCGTCAGTCAGAATTCATATTAGTGGTCTGCGGGATTTAAAATTATGAGTTTGGTGGTCCCTGAGGTCCAAAAGGTTGATGACCCCTGTTCTAGTCCAACCTCCCCTGCTCAAACAGGAAACTCCAGACAAATGCCTGTCCCAACTCTTCTTTAAAACCTCCAATAATGGATCACTCACAACTTTTGGAGACAAGTCGTTCTGCTGATTAATTATTCTGACTGTTAGGAAATTCTTTCTTAGGTCTAAGTTAGATTGCTCCTTGAGAGGTTTCCACCCATTGTTTCTTGTCCTTCTTTCTGGTGCTTTGGAAAATAGGTCTAACTCCCTCTTCTTTGTGGCAGCTCCTCAAATATTGGAACACTGCGATCATGTCATCTGTCATAATGTTTCACCCTGACTAGCAGTTAAGCTTTCTGAATTAGTATATGTGATGACCCAGGGTGGGATACAAAAGCAACCCAGTCACAAAAACAGGTGAAACCCCTTTAATTCCTTCAGCTTGGCTCCAAAGTTCCAAATATCTATGACTGGAGACAAAAAACTCCCCCACAAACAGTTACAAAAAAGAAGAAATGCCATTCAAACTAAAAATTCCTATAAATTATAAATAGAAAAAACAACAGGAACCACACTGAAGCAATTAAGGAGACCAGGCAAGATAAGGGCTTGAAGATATCCACAGATATCAAAACACACACTGGGAAGGACACCAGAACTCAGATAAGAACTGACAGACTAGAAATATTTTTGTACTTGGTTTGCAGCACTGGCCTATGTGCATGTCCATACTTTTAAACAGACCTCACAGCTGCAGTCCATGAAGAGGATCAAGGCCCTTTGCTCTCCCGTAGACCACGCCATTCATGTTTCTCCCTTATCCTCCCTGCGTGCCCTAGGATGGAGAGGGGATGGGCCTGGGTCTTCCTCTGACTGCCCAACCAGCCTGTGCCCTTCCCCAACTTCCTCCACAACCTCCAGAGTCACACTTCCACTCCCTGTCACCTGTTCCTCCTCTCCCTCCAACAACAGGGGCACGACAGTATATTCTACATTTTTGGAAGGTCTGAGCAGAGCACAATGTATTTAGTAATACAATTTATTCTTTGCACACCCTATTCCTTCAACAGCGTTCAGATTTCCATTGCAGCATCGTGTTATATTTACAGATAGTCCTCAAGTTATGATCACAGTGGAGCCTAAAATTTCCATTGCTAAGCAAGACATGTGTTAAGTGAGTTTGGCCTCATTGTATGACCTTTTTTTGCCACAGTTGTTAAGCAAATTGCTGCTGTTATTAAGTGAATTGTGTTATTCTGACCAAGGCTTCCGAGACCGTAATTATGCACACTCTTATTTTCAAAACAAGTTTTGTTTTATTGCAACACTGGGAATTGTTTTCATTCCCAGCCAATAATGAATCTCAAATAGTCCCTCGAGATAAGGACCCACCTTTCTTTCTTGTGAAGTGCTGTCAATAACAGGAATGTCAAATTAACTGGAAAAAAACCCAACCGAAGTACAAAGAGCTTCAAGAATGAGCCTGAACTGAACGAACAACTTTGCTTCCTGCAAAGGTTTCGTCATTTTTGCCTGTCCTTTATACCTTATGGGAGGGGCAATCACCTCCCAGGCTTTCTCCCAAGTTGCCCCTTTTGTTTCCCTAAAGAGCCTCTGGAGGCTCCAGAGTCAGCACCCCATTCCCAGATGGTCCCGGGCCTATCTCTGCATCAAATGCAGGACCCTCATCCAAGTATTCTCCAGACTTCTGTTCTTCCCCACTGTGCGATTCTGCGGCCGTCTGCACTGGCTGCCAGCGAACCACAACATGTATGATCATTTAGTGAATGTGGCTTCCCCTGTTGAATTGGCTTGTCAGAAGGTTGCAAAAGGTATAAATTTTTCTATTTATAATTTATAGGACTACCCCAGGACGCTGTAACAGTCATAAATATGAACCAGTTAACAAGAGTCTAAATTTTGCTGACATCACCATGGGACTGTTGCAATGGTTGTAATAGCAACAGCCATAACACTTAGACTTAGTTACCTCTTTCCAGCCTTCTCTAAGTGGTTTAAAGCAGTGGTCCCCAACCTTTTTTGTACCAGGGACCAGTTTCATGCAGAAACACTTTTTCAAGGACCGGCAAAATCAATTCTTCCCCAATAGTAAAGGGCTTCTTTACTATTTCTTCACTAAAAACATATTTTTATATATATTTTAATCACAATTATTCATTCTTTGCGGCCCGGTACAAAATGATCCACGGACTGGCACCGGTCCGGGGCCCGGTGGTTGGGGACCCCTGGTTTAAAGAATCAGTGAGTTGCCCCTGGGTCCTCGTTTTCCCCACCTCGGAAAGATGGAAGACTGAGTCAACCTTGAACTGGTCAGGATCGAACTACTGGCAATGGACAGAATCAGCCTGCCATACCACAGTTTAACCACTGCACCACCATGGCTCTTATCTAATTGGTGTAAGTGTGCAAAACAGTCATAAGTCACTTTTTTCAGTGCCGCTGTAAGTTTGAAAGGTCAATAGACCCTTTAACTTGAGGACTACCTGTATTTATTTGCTTGAAAATTCTTGAAGGTTTATCCATAACTGGCACTGGGTGTTTATTATAGCCTGACCCTATTGATGGGTGACCATTGGTGCCTTGCCATGTCTAAAAACGTCCAGCACATTCTTTTAATGAGGGAAGGCAAATATACGGGAGCCAGGATAATACTGAAGAATCTACTCTGGCTCGGTCACCAAGACCAGAGATTTGGTCTTCCGAGCTTTTGAATTCGTGCTCGAGCATCCTCAGGGAACTTCTCTCTCCCTCCAACTCGATGTCACTCACGCCCACTGAGTCACATGACACCCCCCCCACAGCCACGCCTACTCAGGTTTTGTGGCTCTCTGTGTTTTTTTTTTCTATGGGAAACAGGTATCCATGTCTCTCTCTGTGTGTATCTCTCCCTCTTTCCCTCTCTCCCCCTCCCTCCCTCTCTCTCCCCCTCCCCATTTTCTTTTCTCTCCCTCTCTCCCCCTACTCCTCCTCTTCTTCTATTTCTTTTTTTCTCTCTCCCCCTCTCTCTCCCTCCCCCTTCATCTTATTTTTTCTCTCTCCCTCTCTTTCCCTCCCTCCCCTCCTCCTCTTCCTCTTTTCTTCTTCTTTTCTCTCTCTGCCTCTCTCTTTCCCTCTCTGCCTCCCATCCTCCCTCTCCTCTTCTTCTTTTTTCTTTCTCTCACTGTCTCTCCCTTCCCTTCTTTTCTCTCTCTCCCTCTCCCTCCCTCTCTTCTGGAGGAGAGAAGTTCCTTGAACATGGGCTCCAGCATCAGTTTGAAAGCTCGGAAGACTAAACTTCCGGTCCTGGTGACCGACCCAGATTGGACCTTGCAACATCATTTTAAGTGCTGGATGTTATGTTCCACATCATGTCTCACATCCCCGTGTAGCTTTAGCCTTCTGAAGAAAAATGGATTGCCTCCAGCACCTTGTTCTTCTCAAATTGGCTTCCTTATCATGCTGTCCACCTTGCTGACTTGCCATTTTGGGCTTCCTCAGACCAGTTCTGTGAATTCCCAGAAAGCACCAAAGGGATGACTCCTCCCTTGGAAAGCTAAATAAGATTTGTCAGATAAGCTAAGTATGGAGCATCCCTTTGATCTCCCCTGAGAGAATTACAAACCTAGAAGGAAGAAGGGTTTTCCCAGAAGCAAGTCTTAATCCTCTCTGCCAGATATTATCTATTTGATTGGCACATGATAAATGGGGGTGGGGGAGGGAAGGAGATGGCATTTGCACAGTGCTTTCTGCATGACAAATGGGTAAGGACAAGTCCAACCTGCATCAATTGTTGATCTGTGAGATGACAGAGAATGTCATCTTCTCTGGTCAGCAAAGGAAAGTGAGGCGAGGAAGGAATAGCAGATAATTGAGCTGGTTATCGGTCACAGTGGGTGCGCTGATTATCTCTGCATGCCTCAGAAGAAAACTAACCTTATTTGCAATTTCAACAAAGAAGGAAGGTAGACTTGGTATCTTTATACCATTTTCAAACTGCTTACCCCTTATCTGTGTCTCAGCCTACTCTTTGCTGTTTAACGACTTTCCAGCAAGCAAACTTGAAAGTCTTTCCTTCCTTCTGCCCCTTCTCCTTCCTTCTTTCCTTTCTTTCCTTCCTTCTTCTTTTCCTCTTCCTTCTTTTCCTCCCCTTCCTCCTTTTCCTTCCTCCTCCCTCCCTCCTTCCTTCTTTCCCTTCTTTCCTCTCTTCCTTCTTCCCTTCCTTCCGCCAACTTTTTCTTCTTTCCTTCCTTCTCCCCCTTTCCCTTCCTCTCTCCTTCCCTCCCCTTCTTCTCTCTTCCCATTCCTTCCTTCCTCCTTCTCATTCCTTCTTTCCTCCCTCCCTCCCCAACTTAGAGCTATATTGTTAGAGGAGAAGGCTTGGTACCTATATCCCTTCACTCTTTTTCTCAAAGACAGAGCAAGGGTGCTTTGTGCTGTTCTGTTGCCTGCAATTCTTTTGTGTTGTAAGGTAAGCCATGCTACGAGGATGTGTGATAACGTTTACCAACAGAACATATGTTATTAGATATTTAAATAACTTGGCAATGTTATCTGCTTTTCTTCTCCCCCCCCCCCCCCCCCTTTCTCTCTCTTTCTAAAGAGAACCTGGTAGACTTGAATTGCAATTCTGGCAAGAGATTGCAAATCGAGTTCCAGTTCTAGGAGAAACTGTAGGATTGGGTTATAAAATAAAAATCCCCATTCAAATGATGAAAGTGGGTGTTGACAAATTAGAAGTACCGGAGTTCCCATCTTCAGGGTCTCACTCTGGATACAATTAAGCTTCCTTCTGAAGAAGCCATTGTTTCAATGTGAGTGTTGCTTGAATCACCTCTCTTGGATTCAGTCTTGCTGTGGGATGGATGGCCTTTTTCTAACCGGGGCCGGTCCTTGAAAGGATAATATGACTGGAAAGGATTCAAGACTAGATTATTACCATATGTCGAACACAGGGCTATCCCAGAGGTTGACTCTAGACTTTGCAGCTGGTGCAAAATGCCACAGCTAGCTTGTGGAAGAAAATGGTTATACCACTGGTGGCTAACCTTTTTGGGCTCCTGTGCCAAAAATTACGCTCACATGGCAGCACCCAGAAGGCAATGTGTGTGCCCCCCACGCCCCCTGCACATGCGCGCACAATCCCCCCCACCTCCCCCTTACCTGCACTGCGCATGCATGCGCCTCCCAGCTGATTTTGCACCCCATTTGAGGCCTTTTTTGGCCTCCCAGAGGCAAAAGAATGCCTGAAAATGGGTCCATTTCATCACTCCCGGTATTTCCGGAAATACAGGAAGTGATGAAACGGGCCTGTTTTTCGGCCTCCAAAGGCTGCAGAGGCTTCCCTCGTGCCTCTGGGAGGCCAAAAAAGTCCTCAAACTGGCTGAAAAATCACCTGTGTGTCACCCTCATGCTCAGTGCAGGTAAGGGGGTGGCAGGGGGTGGTGCACACATTGCCTTCTGGGTGCTGGCACGTGAGCGCAATTTTTGTCACATCTCTGGCATGCTCACGTCTCTGGCATGCTTACATTCACCATCATGGCCTTGGGTCAATGGGTTTTAGCTTACATACCAAGAATAGAATGGTGTCATTATTATATACAGGCAGAAATACACAGAACCAACTTCCTGGTGTGTACGGTACGAACAATGCAGCAAACAGGTTCTTCATACTCGTGCTAACATTATCTACTTCTTCAAAGGCATCGTTGAGTGAAATTGTTGTCTTTAAAGTTTTAAAAATAGCTAGGTATGTCCCATCCACTCATCCCGCTTCTGATAAGGAACCCTTTGTTCATTTATTACATTTATTTTCTCCCATTCCTTTAGAAAATTAAAGGCGATGCATAAGGGACTGTCCATTCATCTTCAAAGTATCTCTGGGAAGTGAGGGACACAGAGTAACTGATTTGCAGTGATCTCATTCAGGTCAAACTAAGCCGTAGTTTAAATGAGGGGCACCCAACCCTCGGGGCCATAGCGCACTACTGGGTGCTGAGCTTTTCGAGACTGGGCCATGGAAGTAGCAGACAAAAGTGCACATTCATGCATTCTCCACTCATGTGAGTAGCAGGCAAGCACGTGTGCTTCATTTGTGCGAACGGTGGGCAAATAGAGCTACACACACACACACTCATCTGCTGCTTACGCAGAACCATTCCCTCTCCCCTATGCCCAGTGGTGGGATTCAAAATTTTTACTACCGATTCTGGCTTGGTGGGTGTGGCTTGGTAGGTGTGGCTTGGTGGGCGTGGCACAGGAAGGATACTGCAAAATCCCCAGTCCCTCCCCACCCCACTAACCTGCTTTCCAGCTCCGTTCTCCTGTACATGGCAACCAAAGAAGACCCAGTTGATCAGCTGGGACTTGGGAGGCGGAGAATAGATGGGGGCGGGGCCAGTCAGCTGGGATTTTCTGGTTCTCCAAACGACTCAAAATTTCTGCTACCGGTTCTCCAGAACTGGTCAGAACCTGCTGAATATCATCTCTGCCTACGTCCCGCTGCTCCACAAAGCCATAAAGGGCGGGGGACTCTGGTTTACAGAAAGTAACTCCAGTTGAATATAATGTTAGGTAAGAATTCAGTGAGCAAGTTTCTTAATTGAGGGATGATATTGCTGGAGCTCACCTGGGTAAGGGAGGCTGAAACAAACCTAGAACCATCTTGGGATAAGCTGCAGGAAGATTGTCCACCTTATGCAGGACCTACATTTTCTTGATATCTAAACCATAGGAAGTGTGATGAAGATTGAATTATAGGGCTGGAAGGGACCTCAGGATTTCTTCTGTCTTCTGGATGCTCTAATTATTTTATCACTATAGAAACTACATTGAAGCATAATCTACCATGATTTGGTGCACTAGCTAAGGTGGAGGACCAGAAAACAGGAGACTGTGAGTTCTAGTCCTTCCTTGGATATTGAAGCCAGCTGGGTGACTTTGGGTCAGTCACCATGTGTTCTGTCCTAGGCTTCCCCAAAAAGCACTGAGTCAATTCTGAGTCCTGGCAAAAAACCCTTTGATCACATTAATGTGAATTTATTTCATTCAGTCAGCCAACAGCTTGGCAAACAGTCTTGCAAAGGTATGGTAATGAGCTTTATTGTAATTATGTTTATCAATCTTGAAAGAAAAGCTAAACCGATTATTAACCATGCAACATATTACCTCTAGCAGCACAACCAACAAAAGCCCAGCAGAACTCCTAATGGGTTAGAAAATTGCATTCCTACCTCGACAGACTGCACCCCACTTATACCTGGGATAACCCCCCTGACTCCTCCAGCAAATACCGCACATTCGAAATAGGCGACCTTGTCCATTCTATCCAGGCCCTCCTTAGTGTACAGAACCATGCGTTCAGCCCTGCCGTTTGCAGCCGGATAGGCCGGCGCAGTTAAAGCATCTCGGATGCCCTGGGCAGCTAAGTATTGCTCGAATGCCAACACGGTAAACTGGGCCCCATTGTCTGACACCAATACATCAGGTAGTCCATGCGTGGCGAAAAGTTTGTCTCGCTGTTTCATCACTGCCTTGGTGGTTATAGAAGCCATGACTATGACTTCTAACCAGTTCGAGTAGGCATCCACAACTATTAAAAAGGTGTTGCCTTTTGTCGGCCCAGCAAAGTCAATATGTAGTCTAGACCATGGGCCCCGGGGAGTTTCCCATTCCCTAACTGGTGCCTGTGGGGAGGTAGGCCTCAATTTCTGACAGTCATGGCATGTTGCCACCCAATGTTCAATGTCCTTGTCCAGTCCTGGCCACCAGATGTAACTCCTGGCCAGGGCTTTCATCTTAACTATGCCAGGGTGCCCCTCGTGCAACATGCACAAAACATCTTCCTGGAGTCTGTTTGGTATCACCACCCTGTCACCCCACAATATACAGCCCTTCTCGATAGTTCAGTCTGTCGGGTGCGAAATGGCTTAAAAGTCTCAGTTTTGTTCTCTTCCGGCCAGCCCTTACCCACCCAATGCAGGATGCGAGCTGTCAAAGGGTCTTTCGTGGTGGGTCTCACGACATCTGCTGCGGTTAGTGGTAGGTTCGGCCAGGCCTCGAGTTGGAGTGTGGAGACAGTGGGAGCTGGGCCCTCTTCTATGATGGGCAGTGGGGAATGGCTCAGGGCGTCGGCATGGGTAATGGTCTTTTCTGGGTGGTGGATCAGCATGTAGGTTTAGGCAGTGAGGAATTCAAACCACCACGTCATTCTAGGTGACAGAATGTTCGGGGTTGGCTTGTTTCCTGCTAAGATCCCTAATGGGGTTTGTGATCAGTGACGATCAAAAAAGTTCTGCCATAAAGGTACTCATGGAATCTTTTGACTACGGCAATGATTGCGAGGGCTTCTCGGTCGAGTTGGCTGTAATTGCGTTCTGATTTGGAAAGTGTTTTTGAATAGAAGGTGACCGGTGCCTCTCTGCCATCTGGTACTTTGTGGCGCAGGATGGCACCGATTCCAAAAGGCGATGAATCACAGGTGACCGTCAAAGGCAGGGTATTGCTATACTGGATTAAAACGGTGTTAGACGTTAATAGATCTTTGATACCTTGAAATGCTGCTTGTTCCCGGTGGCCCCATTTCCAGATAGGTTTTTTGTCTAACAACTGATGTAAGGGTTCTGCTATGGTTGCCTTATGGTGCAGGAACACATTGTAGAAATTTATGAGACCTACGAATGCTTGAAGGTCAGTTTTGTTCCTAGGTCTAGGTGCATCTTTGATTGCCTTTATCTTTTTTCCTTGTTCATCTATTAGGTAGCCCAGAAACTCGACCTGGTTGGTGGCTAAATTACATTTCTCTCACTTTACTTTAAGGCCTGCATCTCTAAAACTTCTTAAGACTTCCCTTAATCTGCTCTCTAGTTGGTTGGTGTTTTTTGCTGACACCAGAACGTCATCAAAATAAGGGACGATTCCCTTGATTCTGTTTAACAGACGCTCCATGAGACTTTGGAACATGCCTGGGGCAACGCTAATGCCAAACTGGAGACGGTTAAACTTGAATGCCCCTCTATGTGTCACAATCGTCTGTGCCTCTGCAGTAGTGGGGTCAACAGGTAGCTGTTGGTTTGCTTGTGCGAGATCAAGCTTCACAAAAAAATTTCCTCCCCCTAGGGAGTGCAATAAGTGTTGCACTACCAGTACTGGGTATGTGCTTTGTTGGAGCGCATGGTTTAGGGTTGCCTTATAGTCTCCGCAGATGCGCACTGACCCATCTGGTTTTACAGGAGTCACGATGGGTGTTTCCCACCTGGCATGGTTGATTGGGTCTAACACCCCTTGTGCTATTAATTTGTTTAATTATTTGTCAATTTTTGGTTTTAAGGCAAAAGGGACGCGTCTGGCTTTTAACCGGATGGGGGTTATTTTTGGGTCTAGGCTAAACGAAATTGGGGTCCCCTTGTACTTGCCCAGGGTCCCGTCAAAAACATCTTGGAATTCTTGTAACAGGCTCTCTTCCCAGTTGGCTACAAAAATGCGGTTTATCCCGGTCATCCCGATTCCCAGGGGCGCGAACCATTCGATCCCTAGCAGGCTAGGGCAATCACGGTCGACGATGGTCAGAGGCAAGATTTCGGCATGATTCGACGAGGAAATGTCCAAGGCCCACTACCGGGATTCGATTCCCCTGGTAGTCTTTTAAAATCAGTCTTTGTTTTTGTAGTTCTTTTTGTCTGATGTCCGGTATCAGGCGCAGGATGGTGTTCCAGGATACCATAAATAAAAAGGACCTGGAGTCGACTTCCATCTCACAGGGCTTCCCCTTGATGTTCACCTCTATCGGGACCTTTTTTCCGTTTTCTGCCCTGGCATATCCGATGGTTACCGTCTGGTGTGTTTCCTCTCTGTCACTGGTTCTTTTGCTTCGGTTCCATCTGTTCCCGGCTTGTCTCTCTTCATGTCTGGAGGGGAGGGTGCTGCCATGTCTTTTAGGACTATAGCTCTTTTTGTTTCGGCAGACCCTTTTGATGTGCCCCCGTTTGTCACAAGTCCTACAGATTGCATCTAGGAACCTGCATTCAGATTGCGGGTGGTAGCCTCCGCATCCAGCACACTGAAACTCCCGCCTGTTTCTTCTCTTTTCCCACCATTTCTTGTCTGATTGAAGTCTATGGACATCTTCATTTTCGTCATCAGTGTCGCTCTGTGATTTGAGATCTTCATAGTGGGCGGTCACTGTGGGCTGTTTCTTGCTTCCCTCTGCCTTCTTCTCTCTGGCTTGGTTTGGTGGATCTGGAATCGAATTCATTTGGTACATGGTGGCTGCGGATTTCTTTGCTGCTTCGGCGGCAGTGGCTTCTGCAATAGCCTCGGCCACGGTTATGTTTGGTCTATTCAGCAGCTTACTCTGAAGTGTAGCGTCCTTCAAAGCGAGGACCACGCGATCCCTCATGGCCTCGTCCATGTTCTGGAACTCTCAGGGTCCTCCGATGTGTCTCAGGGCTGCTACAATATCTCCGACGGTTTCATCTTCTTTTTGGTTTCTCTTGTAGAACTCGTGTCTTTTTATCAAGTTGGAGACCACAGGTGCATAATGTGATCGGAGCATTCTGTTCAGCTCGGGCCAAGTCATCTGTTTGTCGTCTCTTGGTTTGGCTAGCACCTTCGCCATTTTAAAGACGGCTGGTCCACAGTGTGTAAGGAAGACAGCCCTCTTCCTTTGTTCAGATATTTCCTGCAGTTCATTGCTTTCTAAAAACATAAGAAAGCGATCGATATACAACTCCCAGTCCTCCTCATCAGGATTGAACAGTGCGGGCAGCGCGTTGTTTTCGGCCATCTCTCTTTCTCGGTTCAGATCGCCGCGTGCTTCGGTCTCGCTCTTTTACGACGATCCCACCCTTGTTACCAGTGTTCCATTCAGAAATAAGTTGCGTGAGACCGGGTTCCAACAACAACTCTTTTATTTAACTCAGCAAAGCAATGGTAACGGAACAACAGGCCAAGCCGCAGCAGCCCCTTTTATAGTGGTTTGCTCGCGGCTTGTGGCCAATGACACCACTTTAAGTGTTCCTGCCGTCAGGCGGGCCAATCGGATTGGTTCTCTAATGGCCAATCCGCGAACAGCCTTTTCGGCCAATCAGAATAGGGAACTTTGAGCCTAACAAGTTCCATACACAACACAACCCAAGACTGTAACTCTAAGAATTGTAGTTTCCCTTATCTTCTACAAATATAAAAGTGAAATATCACTCACACATCATCACAAAAATCTCCAGAACCGTAAAGCCTACAAACTTGAAATTTGCCATGTATATTCTTCTTGGCTTCTAGATGCTCGCTAAGAAAGGATTTTTTGAAATGACCATCAGAGCATTAATATTTTCTATATTATTATTATTAACACGCTCTGATGCTAAAGAGTTCTACTCCCCTCCCCACCTGAAAAGAAATCTCTTCCAAATGCAAAACACAAGTAGAGGAGAGGAGTTTCAGTTTCACAGCACCAAGCAGCTTTAATTTTGAATAGTTGAGCTAAGCCACGCCCAGGCTCGTTGCGGTCTCCTTCTTGCTCACACAGCAAATGTTCTTTCAGTTTCCAAACAGTCCTCAACTCTCTCATACACTGACAGGATGCAAGCCAGAGGAATACCGATGGATACTGGTAGGCAGAGGCAGAATTCCCCTCCCCCCTTTATTTTCCTCCCCAAAAACTAAGCCTGATCACATAGTTTCATAGCTAAGCACAGGTATAGAGCTAGTTGTATAATAATATACGTACGAATTATATAGTAAAAATGTTTTTTTTTTTTGCATCCCATGCTTACTCAGTTTATTTTTCTTCATCATAATAAATACCCAAAATATATCCTTAAACCATATTGTTCCTACTAAAATAATACCAATAGCTTTTTGGAGATTAGACCAAAATGGGAAAATAAAAACCACACCTCATAGTTTTGTAACTCTTTACCCTTTCTTAAAATGGGGGTATTTTTTAATCCCTCGATTTTTAACAATATCCTTTGTTTATAAAAACGAGTGCCATTTTTTGAACTCTCAACCACATTTCATTTCTGAAAGTAACTCCAAAGTTTTATATGCTGCTAATGTATTTGGACTGAAATGTAAAATCAAAACCAGTTGTGAGATGCTGTGAGCCAGCGAAGAAAGGAACAGGAGGAACTCCAGAAATAAACAGTCAACAGATGACAGAGGAATTTGTTTGAAACGTACCTTACAAATGGGAGCTCAGTCCAGGTTGTAAATGTTGGTCCAGGAAGGACAGGGGTATGCATGTCAAAATGTCCTGGGATACCTTTGTCAAATCCCTTGGTAAAATAAAGATATATTGCATCCATGGCGTATCCACAATCTGCTAAGGCCATTAACCAAAAAGCAAAAAAAAAGAAAAAGAATGAGACAAAACTTAGTATTGCAAACCTGTGCTGACTTCTAGTAATTATTATTTTGTTTTCAAGATTTCTCTAGTTTGACTACATTTCCTTGACTCCTATATTTCTCTTCTGTTGAAGTTAGGAACAACATGGTTACCTGGCATTTCATCTATTCCCAAGGATTTCTCAAAATCCAAAGTGTTTTGGCCAGATCACCTGAAACTTCTTTAATTGCCCTAATATGAGAGGTGGTATTCAGCCGGTTCTGACCAGTTCTGGAGAACCGGTAGCAGACATTTTGAGTAGTTCAGAGAACCAGCAAATGCCACCTCTGACTGGCTTTGCCCCCATCTCTTCTCTGCCTCCTGAGTCCAAGCTGATGGCTGGGTCTTCTTTGGTTGCCCTGCTCAAGAGAACAGAGCTGGAAAGCAGGTTAGTGCCATAGGGAGGGAATGGGATTTTGCAGTATCCTTCCCTTGCCATGCCCACCATGCCACACCACACCCACCAAGCCACGCCTGCAGAACCAGTATTTTAAAAAAATTGAATCCCACCACTGCCTAAGATGCAATTCCATTTGGCCCTGGAGATCTGGATTTGCTTTGGGCAAGAAGATCCTTGACCTTGAGCTCTATCCATTTGGAATCTCTTTCCTCGCATCCCTCCTTCAGAATTATCCCGGGGAAGTCAGGTCATCTTCTCACAGAAGACAAAGCCCAGAACAGAAGGTTGAGTGGTTTGATTTTACTTGCTTTGTTGGTTTTGTGTCGCCTTTGGTTAGTTGTTATCTCTTACCCTTGGCATTTTTTTTTTGAGCAACCAGGACACGGTTCCTTTTCCTTCTGTTTGGAACATATTTGAAATCATGTTTTTTGTTCCTAGCATCCGTCACTAATCTTAATTTATTCTGAGCTTTACTTTTTTTGAAACATCTCTAGAAATCCAAGCTGCCTGAACATAATCTTGCTTGAAGACCATCCCACACTGTCTTTTCAAATCATTTTGTTTTTTGTGCAGCCCATTAGCTAATTCTGCTATTTTGGATATTTAGTTCCATATTGGCAATGTGCTTTCAGTATCTCCTTTTCTTAAGAATTTCCATTGATACTGTCTATTAAATCTTCCCCATCAAGCTGCTCTTATGCCTTCCTCTATTTTGTATGTGTATGTGTATGTGTATGTGCGTGTATATATATATAAAAAACATATATTTATATATATATATATATATATATATATATATATGTGTGTGTGTGTGTGTGTGTGTGTGTGTGTGTGTGTGTGTGTGTGTGCTGTTCAGCTTCCTTCGGGTATTATCCCACGTCATTGTAGTTCTGTTAAAGTTGTAGCAACGTTTCAGCAGAATCTCATCTGCCATATATATACACACACACACGCACACACACACACACATATACATATACATATACATATACATATACATATACATATACATACACATACATACATACATACATACATACATACATACATATATATACATAGAACAGGAATTTCCTGGAAAGGACTTGCTTGGCAGAGTTTGTCTTCCACCAGATGTTGAGGTAATTAAGTCCCCATGATCACTGCTTTATGCTCTTTGAAAGATCTATAATTTGATTGTAGATCACACTACCCTTGGTTGGTTGGTCAAACAGTGGACATCAACAACCACAATAACAATACTTCTTTCATTTTTTTCTTGACTGCACCAAATTTATCCCCTTGATTTTTGTTTCGACCTGGTTTTGATTTTTCAAATATAAAGTGCCACTCCTTCTCTCATTGGGTCAGTTGTGTTCCTTTCAAACTAGTTCTACTTATCTTCATGAGAAGTAACCTATGTATCCTAACCTATGTATCAACCTATTTTCCAAAGCCCCTGAAATAATAGCAACAGCATTTGGACTTAAATACTACTTTGTAGCCCTCTAAGCAGTTTATAGAGTAAGCTTATTTCCCTCTAAAAATCTGGGTCCTCGTTTTACTGATCTTGGAAGGATGGAATCCTGAGTCAAGCTTGAGCCGGTCAGAGTTGAACTTCCTGGCTGTGGGCAGAGTTAGCTTGCAGTACTGCATTCTAATCACTGCACCACCATGGCTCCAATAGGACAAGAAGCAATGGATGAACATTAATCTACTTAGAACTCAGCAGAAATGTCCTGACACTGAGAACAATCAATCAGTGGAAGACTTGATTCCAAAAGTCGTGGGTGCTCCAACTGTGGAAGGTTTTTAAGAAGAGATTAGACAACCATTTGTCTAAAATGGTACAGAGCAGTGGTGGGATTCTACCAGTTTCCCTACTGGTTCAGTAATCACGCACTTCGCGCATGTGCAATCCTAACGCATGCATGCATGCGCAGCTTTCCAAACACCAGCTGAGGCTCTGCCAGGCCAATCAGCTGAGAGGATAAAGAACAGAAAAGTAGAGGGGCAGGTGAGAGAGCTGATCCTGCACTTTCCTCTTCTTTCTCCCCTCAGCTGATCGTTGGAGTTTTCTTGCTACTGGTTTGGGAGAAACGGGCCGAACCCGGTAACATTTCACCACTGGTGTAGAGTTTCCTGCTTGAGCAGGGAGTTAGATTAGAAGACCTCAAAGTCCCTTCCAACTCTGTTATTCTGTTCTCCCACCAGGTCTCTGTTGTGCCTGTCCAGTTATTTATTTAACAAACCCAACTTGTTATTGAAATATTGCTTACTTCTCATATTTTTCTAATTAATATGTAGACAGTAAAAGTCCTGAGCTGATGTTTGAGCCAGTGTTCTTCTTGTTTTCTCCCTAAGCTACCCTGAATTATATGTTAGATGTTATACTGCTTGCAGAAATAGAATATTCAAGTGAGTGATTTTGTTTTCCTGATTGGCTTAAGGGCCCTGCTGGATCCAGGATCGAGAACTGAGGTTTTGCTCTGTGAGCATTCTGGAACTCTTATCTTCTATCAGCTAGAAGGAAAACACAGCCGGTATTTATAGAGAAGTTCCAATGTGCAAAATGCTACACAGTCCTGACCAATGTTTGCTGCTGGAACATTGGTGCTTGTACAGATAATTTTCGATTTTGATTAGTGACCGTTCGAAGTTACAACAGCACTGAAAAATGTGACTTATGACTCTATTCTGAATGTTGCAGCAGCCGTATGGACCCGTGATCAGAATTCGACAACTGGCATGTACCTATGTCAGTTCCGGTGTTCCCGGATAAAACTCCCTTAAGCAAAACCTGTCTTGCTTCACAACAGAAACGTTGGGCTCAATTTGGTTGCAAGTCGAGGACTGCCTCTATTGTTAATTGAAAAAGAATGCATTTTGTTAAACCACAGAAATGAAGTGTACACATTCCTGGAGAATTGTTGCCGTAGGGTTATATAGAGATGTCCATTTATTTCAGAAGGCTTCCAGAATCTGTGCAGGAAATGTTACTGGGATAAAGTGGCTTTTGCTTGCTGGGAGAACATTTGAGAAGGTTAAGGACCCAATTCTCTGTCCTTGAAATTGACAGTCAATAAATCATATTCAGAGAAGGTAGCTTGCAGAGGTGGTATTCAGCCGGTTCTGATCAGTTCTGGAGAACCAGTAACAGAAATTTTGAGTAGTTCAGAGAACTGGCAAATCCCACTTCTGACTGGCCTCTCCCTCATCTATTCTCTGCCTCCCATTGAGTCCCAGCTAATTGGCTGGGTCTCCTTCGGTTGCCCTGCATGGGAGAACGGAGCTGAAAAACAGGTTAGTGGGCTGGGGAGAGGAGGGGATTTTACAATATCCTTCCCCTGCCATGCCCACTAAGCCACACCCACAGAACCGGTAGTAAAAAAAAAAAAATTGACTTCCACCACAGCTTTTTTTCTTCTGTCATCTTTATAAAGAGTTTTTCTTTTTAACATGTACACAATGGTGAGGGGAGCACTCTTGAATAACTTCAGATTTCTCCCCAAACCCTACAGATGCTAATCATTGGAATAACTCTTGCTCTTACATTCACAAAGAATTGATTTTGTTAAGGTTTGGAAATGAATGAGATGGGAAGAATAAATTTTAGGTAGTTATTATTAAATTTATATGCCTCCCCATCTCACTCTTGGAGCGACTCAGAGTTCCCTGAGGATTGGTTCATGGAGCATTCCAAATGTGTTGGATGATAATTCTCAGTAGACGGAAGGACACTTTATCTAGTTTATCAGAAGAGGAATGTCAACTCATAAAATATTTCTATAGTCTATGGAGTCGCCAACAGAAAGGGAGGGGGGAAAGGGGTTTGATAGAGCAGTGCGACGGCTTGGAAATCGAAAGTGCATTCCATAAATAGTTTTTCAAAGATAGTAACTAGGTGACTGAAGTTTCTGCCATGCAGTTATCTAACTAGAGAGCGTGATTGATGACTCTTGGCTATGGATGTGTCCCATTGGAGAATATGAATTAGAATACACCCAGGGTTGGGGGAAAACCAGGGTCAAGGGTGACAATGAATTATGTGTCTCAGAGTCAGCTACACCCAGGCAATGCTTGCATGTTTAATCCTAATAAATCCTTTTTAAGTTTTGGAAGTTTGGCTCAAGACTCATGATTTAAATGTGGGTAAATTCTGAATCCTGACAAGGAAGCTGTTCTGATGTTTAAATTCAGGGTGGCTGAATTTAAGGTTGCAGCTTGGAGCTTCCATTGACATCACCTTTTCTAGAGAATAAGGCCCTTGTTGTGGAAGCAGTGTAGGAGGTTTTTCTTTCTAGTTCATTGGGTTAGAGGTCCCCAACCCCTGGTTCCATGGACTGGCATCGGGCCACGGCATGCCAGACACCGGACCGTGCAAACAAGCAAAGCACCATCCATGGCAGTATGTGAAACCGTGGCCACTCTGATAGGAACTGGTCCCTGGTACCCCAAAGGTTGTGGGGAGACCCCTGCATTAGAGAGCCAAAGGGCTAAACAATTATAATTAGGTGATTGAAATGCCCAATGAAGAGGTAACTTCCTCCCTTTATGGTGGCGTATTGATAGCATTGATGATTCATATCATTGATATAATTCTTTGGATTTCGAGCATCGCATTATCTCAGCCATGTTTACCAAAGGAAGCCTGTAATGGCAGGCTAGTGGTTCTATTTAGGTCCATGTTGAAAGGGAAGTGACCACGGGGCTGGCGTGGCCAAAGCATCAAGCTGGTTCAAGCATGACACCCAGTTCGGCTTTAGTGTTACATGAGCTAGCAAGCCAACCCTCAAGTTTTGCATGTTCATTCGTTTGGTAATCCCCACTTGTTTCTCAGAAATGTTGCCTGGGGCATTTAGCAAGAATGCCATTAAAGCGAGGCAGAATGGAATGTAAAATACCTTACCAATCAATTAAAATGTCATCAAAAGAGATAAGGGAAGGGAACCAACAGGACTCAACAAGTTAAAGCCCAATTTGGCGCAGAGGTTTTATGCCAAGGGCATGCCCGATTAACCAAGCTTTTGCATGCCAGCATAAGAAAGAGACAGTTTACTTGGGCTCCCTTGGCAAGGGTTCCAAAATCTGGGAATGACAAGACACTTTTCCCCTGGTCTTGTTAACGTGGCTCCAGGGTGTACCTGTTTCAATTACAGGTAGTCCTCAACTTACAACAGTTCATTTAGTTCAAAGTTACGGTGACACTAAATTGAAAATGTAATTGATTATACAAAAGATATTAGAAAGACAGTTAATATGATAAACCAGAAATGATTATGGTGTAAAGTATTTGGAACAAGATTATTATATTATGATTTTAAAAAGTGAGGAATGAAAATTTAATAAAATTACATAGGTAAAATTTGATTAAATGGAAAGAAAAAGGAAACATGAAATGATTATATGAATATCTCTGGAATAAATATAAGATTTATTGTAGATTGGGGGGAAATACCATGTGGATCGTGACTATATTAGTTTTATTTTATTCTTGTTTTTTGTTTGTTTGTAATACATTGGCTTTGAGAATTAAAGAAGATAATACATAAAATAAAATAGGTGGTAAGCTGGAAATGAAAATAATAGGGGATAAAGAGTGCAAATATGCTTGAGGATGAAATGTTGTTTCTATTAGATTAATGAATTCGAAAAATGAAGGGAATAATTCATTTAAAGATCAATAGAATAGATAACAATTTGTAAGGAAAGTAGATAAGAAAGCTGGAAATGTAATTATGATTATGTATGTATGTTGTAACCTGGAATCATATTGCTCACTTGAAGAGATGTATAAAAAATAAAAATTTTCTAAAACAAACAAAAAAGTTACGGCATCACTGAGAAGTCACTTATGACCTCTTTCACACTATTGCAGTATCCCACACAATAATGTGAGCAAAATTCAGTTGCTTGGCAATTGGTTCACACTTATGACCATTACAGTATCTCCAGGAGTCACGGGATTTCCTTTTGTGACTTACTGACAAGCCAGGTCCATGGGGAAGCCGGATTCTCTTAGCAACCGTGTGACTAATTTAACAACTGCAGTGATTCACTTAACAACTATGGCAAGAAAGGTCATAAAATAAAGTGAGCAAAACTCACTTTAACAAGTTTCTCGCTTAGCAACAGAAATTTGGGGTCAATTGTGGTTGTACATTGAGGACTCCCTGTATTGTATAGCAACATTCTTAATGATGAACAAAACCAAAACAAGAATCTGCTCGCCAAATGAAAGCAAACTATTGTTTGTGGGATCAAAAAAACACAGCCAGTTGTTCAAACGTACCGTGTTTCCCTGAAAATAAGACCCTTTCTTGTAATTTTTTTGCCACCAAAAAAAGGCACCAGGTCTTATTTTTAGGGGATGTCTTCTACTGACTAACCTCACTTGCGTACGTTGCCCCCGGCCTCCTTTTCACTGTCAAAGGTCTTCAGGAACTTCTTCTGTGGCCGGCAAGGCTTTCCTGATAATAGAGCTCTGGATAGATCCAGAGCTTCTTTGTTCTCAGCTGCAGAGGCCTTCAGGAAAGCCTTGCCAGCCTTGCCAGCCTTGCCAGCTGCAGAAGAAATGAGTCAGCAAGGCAGGTGTCGGGATGTGTGAGGCCTGGCTGCAACTGTGCAAAGGTAAGCAGCAGTAGGGCATCTCCAGCACTCCCGCCATCTCCACCCTAGCTTAATTTTTACCCATGCACTCAAGTGGACAGGATCTAAATTAGGGCTTATTTTGGTAGGGCTTATATTGGGTGCATGTTGTAAAAAAAATCAAGCTAGGACTTACTTTCAGGGTAGGTCTTATTTTTGGGGAAACAGGGATAATAATAAATAATAATAGCATAATTACACTGGTCCCATCCTTTTATCCATGACCAGGTCACAATCGCATGGCAGAATTGCAGTTATTGGTGTATTGATTTGGAATTTGGATTTAACTCTATCAACATTTCTGCTCAGTCAAATCCTCGAGCTGGCTGAGGATAATTAAATAATGGAACGAGCCTGGAAAAATTATAGACTGGGGAGAGAAAAAATCTAGCAGGGGGAAAGTACTTTCCACAGTTAGAAGATTCTCCTCTCTGCGGTTATTGAGAGAGAGAAAAATGTGTGGAATAAAAGCAAGAACAAATCATTTGGAGTTGGCAGAATTTAAACAGAAAGAGGCATGCTGCAGTGTATTTGCCTAGTCTAAACATTACCTGCCTTTTCCATAGATATTTCCAATAATAACTGTAATTCTAAAGTGAAAATGTGAGTGCTTGTTCAGCTGCACACAATTTATCAGGGCTCCTCCAAGAAAAGGAGGTAGGAGCAAACCTAAGCACAAATAGAGAACAGAGGCAATCCTCGACTTACAACCAAAATTGAGCCCCAAAGTCCCATTGCTAAGTGAGACAATTGTTAAATGAGTTTTCTTAAGTCACTTTATGACTTTTCTTGCCATAAATTCTTGATACGTAGTTGATTAGGTGCTTTGCGGCAACATATTGTCTAGGGCCGGGATGGCGAACCTATGCCATGAGTGCCACAGATGGCACGCAGGCAAACTTACCTCACTACGCTTGCATGCGCCTCACAGCTGATTTTTTTGGGGCTGGTCTGAGGCATTTTTCGGTCTCCCAGAGGCTTGAAAAAAGCCTCTGCAGGCTTTGCAGGATGAATAATAGGCCCATTTTGTCATTTCCTATAATACTGGAAATGATGAAACGGGCCTATTATTCAGCCTGCAAAGCCTGCAGAGGCTTTTTTCAAGCCTCTAGGAGACTGAAAAACACCTCAGACCCTCAAACCGGCCAAAAATCAGCTGTGAGGCACAGTGCAGGCAAGGGGGCATGTGGGAATTGCGCACACATGCACAGGAGGCATGGTAAGGGGTGCCCATTGCCTTTTGGGTGCTGGCACCCATGCGCATAAGCATAAACGCACACAATTTTTGGCACAGGAGCCCAAAAAGGTTAGCCACCACTGGTCTATGACAGGGGTCTCCAATCTTGGCAACTTTAAGCCTGGCGGACTTCAACTCCAGAATTCCCCAGCCAGAATTCTGGGAGTTGAAATCCGCCAGGCTTCAAGTTGCCAAGGTTGGAGACCCCTGCTCTAGAGAGTCATCTTAAAAACTTGCCTCCATTGAATTTAAAGACAGTGAAGCACAGAAGAGGTAACATAAGAGTTGGAAAGTCTGAGCAAGTACTGTTGTGAAGTCCCACACAATTACTCACAATCAAAGAAGCAAGAATGACACAGGCTTCCATAGGGTAACTTTAATGCTAATCTTGTGGAAAAAGGAGAATCTTGGGAACTGCAGGAGAAATTCCTTACTAATAGTAAGTTCTTTAAGGGGGAATGCCACTGAATAATTGAAAATTCTTCCTCCCGTTTTACTAATCCCAGATTGAGTGGCTATTTATTAGCTACCAACAGGTTCATCTTCCCTGTTTCGATTGTGCCTCTTTTCTTTAAATTTACTTTTTCCAGCTTCCCCACAATCTCTCACAACTATTGTACAAAAACTAAGAAGATGAGGATGAAGTTGGACAATACTCAGATGATCTTGTAGGATCTCCTCTGACACAGCCCTTTTAAAACACTGGTGGAAAACTAGATAATTCCTTAACATGGGGCCATGTCCATTCCCATCAGCTTTGGTCAGCTGATGGCAAGGGATGATGGGCGATGTAGTCCAAAACACTCAGAAAGCCAACTTGACAGGTTTCTACTCAGATCTATGGTTCCTTTAAGGCTGGGGCTGAATTTCAGGATCTGCCTCCAAATTATAAATTATGGTACTCGGCTATAACTTCCAGTTACACCCATACTGCATTGCTGATTCTGTTTTTGGCAGAGCCAGGCTTCCTGACAAACCTAACTTTAATAAAAAGAAGAAGAAGCAGAGTTTTGTGCTTGTAAAATGATATTCCCACAGCCATTGTTTTTTCTGAAGTCTTAGAATCTCTTTTCACATCAAGCTGCAATTGTTCTCATGGCCACCATTTTCAGAATGACCGTTTCCCCAAGCTGGACTGATCAGTAAGAAGTCCTCGGATGTACTCATTTTACAGCCTTTCTTGCCACAGTTGTTAAATCAATCACTGTGGTTGTTAAGTTACCAACACAGTTGTGATGTCAACTCATAAAATATTTCTATGATCGTTTTAGAGTTGCCAATAGAAAGTGAAGGGGAAAGGGGTTTGAAAGAGCAGTGTGGCAGCTTGGAAATTGAAAGTGCATTCCATAAATGTTTTCAAAGATAGTAACTAAGTGACTAGTTTCTGCCATGCAAAATTCTAACTGGAGAGTGTGATTGATGACCCTAGGCTGTGGACATGTCCCATTGGAGAATATGAATTATGATACGTCTAGGGGTGGGGGGAAAACCAGGGTCAAGGGTGACAATGAATGATGTGTCTCAGAGTCGGCTACACTCAGGCAGTGCTGGACAGTTTAACTCCCAATAAATCCTTTTTAAGTTTTGGAAATTTGGTTCAAGACTCATGATTTAAATGGGGGTAGCTGCCGGAATCCTGACACATGAAGTGAATGACATTCCTGTTGACTTGGTTCAACAGAAGGGCACAACAGGTGATCACATAACCCCGGGACACTGCAACTGTCATAAATATGAGTCAGTGACCGACACGTGACTATGGGGGGTGCTGCAATGGTTGTGTGAAAAGCGGTCTTGTCCCTTTTTTTCAGTGACGTTGTAATTTGGAATGGTTGCTAAACGAAAGTTTGAAACTTGAAGTCTGTTTGTATAAAATCTACAGTCTAGACCCTGTCTTCTTTTTTTAATCTCCTGCAATCTGTCAATGGAGGTTCTCAGTCCTCCAGGTCATGGTTGTCCTAAAGGTGCTTTTTTCAAGAGCAATTGGACTTTCTGATTTTTCTTTGAAGATGTTTCATCCCAGAAGCTTCTTCAGCTCTGACTGGATGGTGGGGAATGGAAAGATTTATACTCCTTGCAGACCGCTGGTCATTTGCATCCTGTTAGAGGGTGTTTGAGGCCACTTGGAGGTTTATCTGTGTCTTTCCATTTACAGCACTCAGGTGTCTCTGATGACACAGATAAACCTCCAGGGGCCTTGAGTTTGACATCCCTGAACTAGCAATTCCTCATGAATTTGAAGCTAGGCGAAGTAAGCCATCTGTTACATTATGCTACCACACTTAACCACACGTAGACAACCACACATGGTTTGATTTCCAAACTGCCTACAGTAATGGTTTTGACAATGTTAAATATTTCTCGGTCTCCTTGGTCAAGTTGCCATCCTTATTCTAAACCATTAACTCTTCTTTCTGAAACAAAAACAGGTTCTTTCTACTCTATCCTTGTCCCCAAGGATTTCTAAATCTTTTATCAAATAATTATCTCCCTCCTCCTCCCTTCTTTATAATTCTTTTAACAAGGGCCCAATGGGGGAATTTTTTTTGGCTCAAAGTTTGTTTCTATCGTTGGTTTGAACTTGCAGATCAGATCCAAGAAATACCACCTAGGTTTTTTTTTTTTTCTTTGTGTGTGCCAAGACAGGCAAATTTCAGGATCAAAGTCCTGCATTTTTTTTTCATAAATATGATGGCTACAGTCAGTACAGTATTACATAAGGCCGTTTCAGACCACATCCCTTCACAGGAATTTAGTGGGAGTGCATATGTGATACATACAGATAGATGCAGGGATAGGTTGCAAGGGGTTCAAGAGAGCCCCTTGCAAAGATTCTGTGCAGTTTGGAGACCCCCCAAATCCCATTCCTGGCTGGCGCCACCCACCCTGCCTTGCCCCTCCTAGGAGTCCCCAGCTGACCCATTTTGGATGTAGATAAGTGCAGGTACACATGGAGGCTCTCAGAAGTTCAAGAAGGCCAGAATTGGGTTCATTTCCAGCTTCCAGAGAACCTCGGGAGCCCAGGAGGGGCCTTTTTTCCCCTCCCAGAGGCTTGAGGAAAGCCTCCAGAGCCCAGGGAGGGCAAAAAACTCCTTCCCCCCACCTGCCATGGTGCAGGAGGCCAACTAGACCATGGTCACACCTACCTGGTAACTGGGCAGAGAACCCTTTGCTAAAAATTTTTGAAGCCCACCCCTGGATAGATGTGTAGAAAGAAATCTTGTCCTATGCTTTTGCTGACAATATCTGAGTAAAAGAAACATACTTTTTCTACAGGACAATCTCTGGTACTTTTGCAATGAATTTACATATATTGATAGGGATTAGCCAAAAAAAACCTCCTACTCATAAGCATTAAAATGGAATTTAACTTAATTAAATTCTTAATGAAATCTCAATCTTGATTTTCATTCTGGTTTTAATTCCTTATAATACTGAATGGTTGGATTTGCTTCCAGTTTTCCATCTCTTAAAGATAACTAGTACCTTTGAGGCTGCTGAAACATCTGGCCCAAATGTTTAGTGCATGATTATGTTGTAGGTATTGCCAAGGGGATGTTGTCGATAGAAAAAGCAACAATTATAAATCAGCTGGTTTAAGGCATTTATCGCTTCTTGGATCCAGAAAGTCTAATAAAACATTTTCTTTACTATCTTCAAGTTATAGTATGTTATATGAATCAGGATCGAAATTTACTCACTCATCAATTAAGGGCCAAATATGTCTAACAAGTCTTCATGGTGTGCCAAAGATGCTTTTTCAAAAGGCTATTGGACTTCCTTGAGGTTTTTTTTTCCTTTGAAAACATTTCACTTCTCATCCAAGAAGCTTTTCAAGAAAAAAAAAAAAAATGAAGGAAGTTTTGTTATTTTTTTTGGAAAAGCATCCCAATTTTTGGGATAACCATGACCTGGATGATTGAGAATCTCCATAGACACTTTTCAAGGTGGATCCCTGTTTAATATACCTGGAACCCAGTGGTGAGCTGTTACAGGTTCACCCAGGTTCAGGCGAATGTTATGGCTGGTTTGGCAAACTGGCAAATCTCACCCTGGCTGGCCTCACCCACCCTGCCCCTCCCACCAATCCCTTCTCCTCTCAGGAGTCTCCACACATCCATGTTTTGGATGTGAAGTAAGTGCAGGGCCCTTGCGGAAGCTCGAGGAAGGCAAAAAATGGGCCGCTTGGAGGCTCCAGGAGGCCAGAAACGGGCCTGTTTCCGGCTTCCGGTGGGCCTCCAGAACCTGGGGGAAGCCATTTTTGGACTTTCGGAGGCTTGAGGAAAGCCTCCAGAGCCCGGGGTAGGGTGAAAACGCACCCCTCATGGTTCAGGAGACCAATTAGGCCATGCCCACCATGGCTACCCAGCAACCGGGCAGAGATTCGGTTGCTGAAATTTTTGAAGCCCACCCCTGCTGGTACCTAAAATTTGTTAAGATTTGCTAGAGTTTCAAAGGGAAGACGCTAGTTCTACAGTGAAGTCCCAAATGGCAGTATTCAAAGAAATTTCCATTCCAGAAGAATATAGATGTTAAACATCAGCAAACGTCAACACACAGTGGAAAGCCAAATGGGCTGCTGAACTCTCAGATATAGGCAATTAAGTAGATGACCCTACACAAAAGGTGCGAGGCTTTGATTTTCCTTGCCAGCATTGGTCAACTCTGAATAGGATCCGTACCCAACATGGTGTCTGCCAGGACTCATTGTTTAAGTGGGGTCTTGTCTCTACCCCCAGTTTGACTGTGGTGCTCCTCAACAAAATATCCATCACATTGTGTCCAAAGGTCCATCAAGAGCTTACATCAGCCCAATTTCTTGATTTTTTTTAACCAAAATCACCCTGTCCTTGAATAGCTGGGTGGACTGAACATTAACATTTGAAGCACTATAAGTCCATGTATGTATTTGCCATACGCTAAATAAATAAATAAAATAGATGTTAAAAGGGAAATCTAATAGAACGGTTGAAATTCTGGTTGGTTGAAGCTGCCTTTTTGATAAGAGTAACATCAAATTAACCAAAAATGTTTGAAGCATTTTGATTTGCCATAAAATTTGCCTCATTAATTTGTTCCTGGTATCTGGTAGAAATTAACATAGGGATTTGTCTTTAAATATATCTTAATACAATACATATTTTAAACTCATCAGTCTAACCCCAGAGACCTAATGGACATTTTTGCCATTGAGTTATATCTACTGAAATTGCATCTGTACGTTTTAAACATTTAGTTTAATGTATCGTGAAATATTCCACAGAAAAATATAAACCCAAGTGTTTTATGGAATCTGTACAGACACAAATCCTAATTTCTTACACAAGTAGATATTGTAGCAACTTAAAAAACTTTTTCCAGTTGATAGTAGAATTTTTTATTGGCCAAGTGTGATTGGTCACACAAGGAATTTGTTTTGGTGCACATACTCTCAAGATACATAGTCAAGAATCATAGGTATAACACTTAGAAGTAGTCATAGGGTACGATAAATCATACTAGGAAACATATACATAGGAAACATATAAAACATATAAATCATACTAAGGAACATAATAATAAGCTAGAGCCTATCAAATCATACTAGGAAACAGTCAATAAAATAATTTTAAAAATTCTAAGGATACAAGCAATAAAGTTACATTCATACAGTCATAAGTGGGTGGAAGATGGGTGAAAGATTGGAGATGGGTGAAAGGAAGGATAAGAAGATTAAGAGTAATAGTAATAGTAATGCAGACTTAGTAAATAGTTTGACAGTGTTGAGGAAATTATTTGTTTAGCAGAGTGATAGCGTTGGGGAAAAAACTCTTCTTGTAACCAAACTGTAAACTATATTGTTGTACCAGTTCAAAAAGCTTTAGTAATCATCCAAGTGATCATAATTGTTGTGATAGTTATCTAAAATGGTTTTATTGTGATATAATAGACCTATGAGAACAATCTATATTCTTTATTAAATGCCACTAAACCCTTCATGGCTTGAGACTCTTTAATGAAAGAAGACAAGGGTTCAAGAACACAGTGCCAACTTAAAGGAAACTGGAAGCATTCTTGACAGTTTAAATAGTTGGGTAGAGAAACAAATATATAAAACCTATGTTAGCTGCCCAGAGTTACTGACTGAGCTGGGGAGCTATAAAAATTGAATGAAAGAATGCATGGATGAGTGGATGGATGGATGTTTTGTTCGTTTTTTTTCTCTGCGATGATTAGGCCATTTTCTTATTCAGGGCAGAAAGATCTGCAAATTCCAGGGAATAATAGAAGTTGAATCCATTAGTTTAGAATTTTGTTCTCAACTAGTTACTGCTGTATCAGATTTATCCAGTCAGCCCTTCTGATCCAATTTCCTGTTTCTAAGAGCAGCCAGTATAGAATGCTTGAAAGGAAGTCAGCGAGTAATTAAGGAATGATCCAGAGGTGGCCATCTGGTCAGTTTTATGTAAAGCTGTCAGATTTACAGCCAATTGGGCACAATTTTTTAAAAATGGATCTTCTTGTCTCGGCCATTATGTTCCTTGTATTAAAGTTCTTTATCTTCCAAACAACTAGTTTTTGTGTTTTGAAATGGTCACTTTTGCATTCTAAGAGAATTTAGAGTCGTGTTTCTTGACCTCACCATGTTTAAGATGTGTAGACTTCAACTCCCAAAATTCCCCAGCCAGCAATTGGGAATTCTGGGAGTTGAAATCCTCACATCTTTCTTAAACATATTGAGGTTAAGAATAATCTAAATATGAATATAAGTATTCAATGCACAATACCTAATAGACCGTAATTCTAACCCTAATGACTGGCTGGGTAGGTGTGGCTGGGGGGGTGTCATGTGACTGAGTGGGCATGGCTCACTCAATGTCATGACAAAGTGGGGCCACGACAAAGGCGGAATGCTGTTGCTGCGCAAAGACAAGTATAGGGGTGCTTCACTCCCACACTAAGGCTCTGGCCATCACCACCTCTGCTTCAGCCCACCTACACTGCCCCATCTTGCCACACCATTACCTCGTTCCAGCCGGCAAGGGCTGAACTACTCCTTGCATCACTCCTTGTACCACCCTCTACAGTAGAGATTTCCAGCCCTATCCAGAGCGAGTCTCCCTCCTCCTCCATCGCTCTTACCTTCTCAGGCTAGGCGAGGAATGACAGGAGAGGGGCCAGCCAATGGTGGGATCAGCTGGTTCACCAAAGTGTGCAAAAAGTTAACCTGTTCAATTGAACCGGTGTGAACCGGCTGAATCCCACCACTGCTGCAGTTATCTTAGAAGGTAATGCGGAAATTCTGATGATCATTGACTTGTCCGGCTTTCAGTTTTTTAGTTTCATCTGGTATCAGAGAGTACATAACAAAGGATAAAATTCTTGTTGGGAAAGCTCATTGCTCTTGTACAAATGAGTGATGATATCTATGCACCTGCATAGATTCTGATATCCTAACCAAACAGTGTGATTTGCACAGTAAATATAAAAATCCTCTCTAAGCTAACTTTGTCTAAAAATTGAGGGACCTTCTGTGATAGACCTTTTTCTTCATGCACCTAAAATGCTCATGAAGCCCTGTTGCTTTTAAGGACCATGAACGATCTATAATACAATATTACTAAAAAACTAATATTTATTTAGTGCTTTAGAACACTCTCTGTACTTTGTGTATATACAGTAGGGGCAGAGTGATTTGTTTTCACATTTAGGAAAGTTTCACCCACTTTCTGCAACTACAAAAATCTATTTAGGGGATTTTTGCATTGAATTTAAATTGTACACTTTCAACTCAAAAATATTTCTCCGGTTGAAAGAGACTCAGGATTTGAATGGGTGGATGCTAGAGCCCTGACATATGGATTTCTTCCTAGAAAGTATATTTGTGTTTTATATTTTCATAGAAAACACATTTTTGCATGCAATTTTTCTGTCAGGTACTTTGCATGCATAACTGAGCCTCATAAAAAGTGAGAAAAGTGTGCAATGTACACCTTACTGGGCGTGCATGAATCCAAGTAGTGCAGTTAGTTTGGGAAGCCTTGAAACAGAATGAAATTCCTCATCTTGTCTCATGCTGAATTGATATTACTGACAAAAAAATAAAGGGAGATTAGAATAGATCTATTTCAAGGTGTTTAGTTCTCATCAGCTAGCCATATCTTTCTGGGATTTGAACTCTGGCTTCTTGCAGACTCAACACAAAAATTGTTTGTTGTGAAAGCAATTGTCTGCAAAGGCTCCTGGATTGGGGCTGAAAGACAAAAGCAGAAGCAGTAGTCCAGGTTGTTCTAAGAGACTGGCCTCAAAAGATAAAATACTTAATCTCCCCACTAGTATGGCCAACAAAGCAAGGAGAACCCATGGTTTAGAAGTTAATACATCTACCTAATATGCAAGTATTCCAGGTCTGAATCCCAGAAGGGTATGGTTAGCTGATGAGAGCTAAATAGCTTGGAATAGATCTATGATAGACTCCCTTTGTTTCTTTGTCAGTAAATATAAATTCAACATTAGTGAAGATGTGGAATTTCATCCCACTTCAAGACTTCCCAACCAGTTTGCCCTGATAGACCGGTCTTACCAGATAAAACACATCTTCTCTAATATACTTCCATACTAATCATATCCAAAGAGTCAGATTTTATTCTGGGTTCTCATGCCAAGCAAGGAATGATTGACAGGAGAGTTAGGACAGGAACATTCAGGAAGAACCTCCAATTTGTACAACTCCTTCCCAGGGGAAATTAAATGGTCACAGTATTTTGGAGCTTTGAGGTTAAGACATTAGTCTGCTTCAACCCTGCGTGCGGTAGATCTGTTTCTCTAACTTTATTCCAACTTCTTTTAAAAGTTTTCTGTTTAATGGCGCTCCGCTCTTGCAAAGTTTCTTTGCAAAGTTGAAATGTTGAATATCGATGTTTCCATAAATAATGTACACATGAGGCTGAGAACCTGGACCACAGGCCTTTTGGCTCATGCTGTCCCTTTCCCCCCAAGTACATTTGTTCTCCTGCTGAGTGAAGCCCCTGGATATATAATCAACATCTTGCTGCAAGAAGAAAGGGTTTCTTTCCAGAATCTTGCTTTAAGTGTCCGAGCTCTGTTGCTATTCTCAGTCTCTTCACACAGCCAAAGCTCCTGCCAAGCAAACATAGAAAACTGGAGCTTGCTTGTGCAAACTCTGGAGAGATCAGGCATCCCACAGAGAAGTAGAAAAAAAAATAATAATAACTTTGACTAACTACGAGGGTGGCTGCTAGGTAACCAGCCACAGCAGGCCCTGGAATCTCTGACTGTGCTTCTATCCAAGAGACCTTTAATAGAAGAGGTTTGTTTCTCCTGCTCCTTCACCCTTGCAGACCTAAAATGAATTTGGAAAATTTCACCCTTGTATTACACAGAGGATCTTCTCTCTGATAATAGGGTGGCGGAAAGGTGGGTTGAAGTGCTGTGATCTTTGGCTGACCGTGGTTTTCATGCTTTGTCCTCTTTGGGTGCAGCAACACTAAATCTGCATTTTTCATGGTGGCATGGACCTCGGTTGCCTTCCATGAGGGATTGAGTGAAGCTGGTTTTCCTTTGGAACAGATGTATGTGCTGAGCTTTGCAACTTGTCCATTCAGAGTAGATGGGACTCAGAGATTCTTTTGGCTGAATTGTCTTCAATTCAGGATGTCCATAATGTTTTCAGTAGAAACTATTGGGCAGGAAGTCAATATACCCCTCTTGGTATTGGCCAATGATATCATGTATCAATATTCCAGTATTTGAGGGGCTGCTACAGGAGTGGGATTCAACTGGTGTTATTACCAACTTGGTGACTATGTTTTGTGTGTTCACACTGCGCGCATGTGTAAAAATACATCAGCTGTGCCACCCGGACAGCTGAAAAGCGCTACGCACAGGTGTGCAGCATTTGAAAAACCTCTCTTTTCCTGTTTTTTCAACCTCAGCTGTGCTGTGCAAAACAGCTGAGGTTGAAAAAGCAGGAAATAAAGGACAGGTAAGAGCCTGGGCATGCAGGTGGGCCAAACAGAAGCAAACACAGAACCAGTTCTGCATTAGATATTTCTCATACCTCTTCAGAGCTAATGGTTCTATAGAACCGTGCAGAACTGGTAGCATCCCACCCCTGGGCTGCCACAAAGAAGAGGGGGTCAAATTATTATCCAAAGCACCAGAGGGCAAGACAAGTAAAAATGTTGGAAACAGCGGTGGGATTCCAATAAGTGAACAACCAATTATCTGCCCTAATGATTTCTTCCAACAACCAGTTCACTAAATTACTCAGAAAGTTAACACGGTTCTCCCGAAGTGGTGCGAACTGGCTGAATCCCTTCACTGGTTGGAAACTAATCAAAGAACCTGGAATTAAGTGGAACTTGCTAACAATGAGGACAATTAACCAGTGGAACAGCTGGCCTTCAGACGTTGTGTGTTCTCCATCACTGGAGGTTTTTAAGAAGAGACTGGACAGTCACTTATCTAAAATGATATAGGATCTCCTGGTTGAGCAGGGGGCTGGATTAGAAGATCTCCAAGGACCCTTCCAACTCTATATTATTCTATTTAGGATATATTTAAGAGACTTCTGCAAAGGAATCATGCTTACATTTTCCAGCACTTACCTATTTACTCTATAAAATATCCCATGTCTAAGCTTGTTGCTGTTCAATTTCAAGTTGACATATTATGAGACTGAGCAAAATAATTTTATATCCAATTATGGATATCTATCATATTTTTGCTGAATGCATTAATCAGTCCTAAGAACCAGTGTGATATAATGGTAGATTAGGGTGGACAACCATATACCATATTAGGTCCTCAAAAGCTCCAGAGCATTTCCAGATCAAGCTACTAAAGTTTGGCAGCTGAATTGTAAATATTCAGCCACACAATTCCTCTCTTTTTGGAAATAAGAGGCATAGTGAACTTAAGTTATACATTTTGCTCTTTAAAATACTCCCAAGTGACAAAAAGTAGTCCCACAGATTCTAGTAATATCATCTCCCTGGTTATGTTCTTTGTGACTTCTCTTCTACACTCCCCCCCCCCCCAAAAAAAAAAAAACAACTTCATACGAATGGTTTGGTATTGGGGATTTAGATTGAGAAAACTTCAAAATTCCATTTTTCCCCTCTGGAAGTCATTATGTGATTTTGGAGCAATCTCTCACCTCAACATTTTAGGAAATGTTGAAGTCTGTATAGAGAGACTTATTCATTGTGTGGAATTGTTTTGAGGAAAGCAAAATAATCAATGCAATACATTTCCCAATACTTCTGCCCTCCATATTTTTCTCATTATACCCCATTCTGTGGGACAAAGTCCCTTCCCTAACTATGTTAATGGTTGTTTTGATATTTAGCTGCTATGTATTTTTATTTTATTTTTATATTGTATGTATTTTGTCTATCTTTATAAGCCAGTTGTGGTCAGTTATACGAGATGGGCAGCTCTATAAATTGATTAAATAAGTTCATGCAGTAAATCAACATATTTGTGCACCTGTTTTTCAACGGCGTAACATCCCTGCCACCTCCTTTTATTGGTGACAGGGTGACCATAATTATACACCATACTTACTATAATGAGTGTGGATATATCATTGCCTACTAATTCTAAGAGTAGTCCCACAGGTGCTTTTTCAGGAAGCAGTGGGACTTTCTTTTTTTCCTTTTGAAGACATTTTGCTTCTCATCCAAGAAGCTTCTTCAGCTCTTCTTCAATTCTAAGAGTAGATTTCTCTTTTTCACCATAAAAAAATATTTTTTCCCCTGGTAATAACCAGCACTTCAAATTCCTTCCTTGTTTATATGTTGATGGCCTTTATTGTGTCAACAATCTCAAGCTGTGGAACATCTTCAAGAAGATGGAAACCTCAGAACATGGTCTTTCTTAGAAAAGAAGCCAGTTGAGAAGGAACGGGGAAAACAAACTGGTTGTAAATTGACAAAGGAGAGAGACAAGATTGAATACTCTCGCCTTATTTATTCAGACTATATGCTGAATATATATTGATGGAGGCTGCATTGGAAGAAGACAGCTGTGATTTCAAAACTGGGGAAAGAAACATCAATAACATGCATTGTGCTGGTGACATTTTTCTGATAACAGAAAATGTAAATGATCTGGAAGCTCTATTAATGAAAATAAAGGAACACAGTGAAAAATGGAATTAGAATTGAATTGACAATACCGTAGAGTAATGGATGGCTTTTGCCTTTTAGGATTGACAACAATATCAACAATAAAGGAATCAGCAATCAGTAAAGATCCCACAGACTGGGTCTTGCTAGTCTGATAAAGGAGAATATTTGCAGCTCAGAACTGAAATAAGGAGTCCTTAGTGCTCTCTGAGCTTGGCTGTTTTCTTGCAGATGTTCCATTACCTAAACTAGGTAACATTATCAGTGTTCAGTGACCAGGAAGAAAACAACAACCTGCCAGAAGAAAACAATCAAGATGAGAAAGTATCAAGATCTTGGTAATCTAGCAATGAAGGACTTGGAAGAGAGAGTCCTATGTTGTGACACACTTAAATTTCTTCTGTGGTCAAGATAGATCAACTCCCTTAACTTTCTTTCTTTACTGAAACAGCTTGTAATCACTTCCTTTGACATCCAGCTGGATGGAATAACAATAAGCAAATATAGTTGATTTCCAAAGCAGCTGTTGCAAGGTTCAACTTTTGATGTTGCCCTTTCAACTACAAATTGGTGTGTATTCGCTGGCAGAGAATGGAATCATGCAGACAATGTTCACCTTGTGTGACATTCTTTGGAAATGAGAATTGGACTTTGGAAAAAATAGAAGGCTAGTTATGAAACTTTGGATGTGGAGGAGACAACTAAAAAAATACCATGGAGAACTGAGAAAACAAACAAATCATAGAATAAAATTCAGAGTTTCATTCAGGAGAGTAATGACCATTCAAATTAACATAGTTTTGACATATGATGTGAAGTCTCAGCTCCAGGGGTGCGATTCAACCAGTGTAACAATTGGTTCGGTGATGGAGCAAACCAAACCGGTTCTCTCCCAGTTGATCCTCGGAGCTACCAGTTCGCCTTGAATAGGCCAAACCGGAAGAATCCCACTCCTGCCCAGCTCTCTTGAAAAGCCTGTTGTGCCAGGAAAGATGGAAAGAGAAGAAGAACATGTCCAGCAGCAAGATAAAGGTAAAAGTTTCCCCTGTTCAGTCAAGTCTGATTCTAGGGGTGATGCTCCAGCATTATCTGAAGACTCCTCCATGGTGAGGTAGCATGACTGTATGGCTGTATGGCCAGGTGCATGGAATGCTGTTCCCTCCTTCCCATAGTGGTACCTATTTCTCCACTTGCATTTGCATGCTTGGTTGGCAGGGGCTGGAACAAGTAACAGGTCACCCTGTTGCACGGCAATCCACTCTTGCACCCAGGCTGACAAACTAAGCATCTTTAATTGTTGATCCATCCCATCCCTTGTCGTATCCAGAGACCAATTATAGCAGTAACGGGCATACCGTTGGAAGACCTGAAGGACTCAGAAGGTTGAGGACTGATCATCCTGGAGAAGACCTATCTATGTGTTTGCTTGATGACACATAATTGGTCAATATATGGTTTCTTGCTTCATGCCTTTCCTTTTTTTAAAAAAACTTCAGCATGATGCTTTTGAGGGGTGTATTTGCTCAGATTGTACAAATTCCTTAGGAAGTTTGTTTCAATGCTGGAAATTTACCATCCTGTTCTTAATTCAGATAATTTCATATCTTTAACTGAGGTCACACACATTTTGGTCAAGAGACTGCATTATCAATTGTCTGTATCCAAATACAGACAGAGTTCTCAACTTATGACTAGTCAATTAGCAGTCATTCAAAGTTGAACTTCCTCACTTTACCCACCACAGAAGGATGGAAGACTGAGTCACTCTTGAGCCTGGTGAGATTTGAACTGTTGAACTGCTGGTAGCCGGCATTCAGCAAATGTAGCCTGCAATACTACACTCTAACCACTGCACCACTGCAGCTCCTATTATGGTTATAAGTCGTCCTTCCTGTAATTATATCTTGTAGCTTCCTTTATTTGTATCAATTACTTTTTCAAATGCAGCTTCATCATACAAATGTTTCAGTGAGTTGTGTGTGTAGCTTTAGCCGATTCTTATGTTGGAAGGACTCATAAAGAAATTGTATGATATGCATTGCACCAGGAATATAATTTCTTTTGGGAAAATAGGATTCACTGCCCAGAATCACTTTGTGGGATGGGCAGCTACCCAATAAATAAACAATAAATAAATCCTTCCATGAACAACTTAATTGCAAGAATGTAATACAGAAATCAAGACTAGTGACGGAAATGATTTGGAGTAACCAAACTGAAAACTTGCATAGTGCTCTTGTTGAAATGCTAAGTTCCTTCTGTCTGATTTTCAAAAGGTTGTTTTAAAATCATGATTCCCACAGCTATATTTAATCACACTCCTGCCAGCATATGTATAAGCAGCAATGATGCTTTATCCTTGTGCCAGTGGAACCATTAATTAAAGGCAATATGCTGATAGTATAATTAGCATCCTGCTAATTGGTCAGGAGGTCTGTATAGATTGAATTCTCAGGTATCACTTAAGACATCATGTCCCAATCCTGTTACTCCACTGGTTTAACCTCATACTATGAGCTATTAAAATACCCAGTTTAATAAACATCTGGAAGCAAACAGGATTGTGCCAGAAATTCCATCTGGGCCTTTGTTTTGAGTTTCTTCAGGCAAAGGCAAAGCAAATTTTGGCACCGTTCCTTTTTTGTAGTTTCACCCTAATGTGATTTTTATTTTTTAAAAATGTGACTCACTGACCTTAGTGGCTGAAGACACCAGGGAAGTCCTTATCCACACTTTGGGATTTTGCAAGCCACTTAGAGCCCACAAGAACAACAAATCATGATGTTTTAAAGCTTGATCCATCCTGATGTGTGTTTCTCAATTTTGGCATCTTTAAAATTTTGGCATCTTTACCTCCCAGAATTACCCAACCAGCAAAGAGCTAAAGTCCACACATCTTAGAAGTGTCAAGGTTGCACTTGGCAAGAACTTTAAATTTCCTCAGTGGCCAACCAACCTCAACTCATTTGTCTGACAGGCCAATGGATTCCCTGATCTCCATCCCACTCACTGTCTGCTATCTAAAAGTGGGAGGGAGTCAGCATCTCCCACTGTAAAAGCAAAATTGTGAGACAGCTGGGCATTTTCCTTCCCAAGCAAAGTCAACAGCAGGGCCCAAACATCTGGTTCTGCAGAGCAGCTCCTTCCAACATGCCCCTGCCAAGAACACGTCTAAGGGGCCGAGATGCTTTTCCCATTGTCTCCTTGCTTGAATTGGCAATAACGGGGATGTAAGCCTTTTCTTCCACCATACTTATGGAACAATCAGTGTATTATTGTTTCAAGTATCCAGCCACTTTTTCCATTCAGGGGGCCTCCACGTCATTTGGGTTCTCTTGGATCAAACATTAACCTTACCCTGAAGTAAGCCCCCCCCCCCCCCCCATTTCTTGGCCTTGATAAGCCTCTGCTCTTTATTTCTATTAATTCTTCATCGCCAAGAAGCACAGATAGCTTCTATATTGGCACCCAGGCTGCCAATGAGCCATATGGAAGGAGCATTCCTAACATCTTTAGCTCCTTCAGGAAGCAAGTCAGATCTGCTGACTTGTGGTTATTACTTTTTGCCGATTCAAAAGCGGGCAGGAATGTCATTTTTATTAAACAGATCTGCTATCTTGGGACTTGATCAGAGGTGGTATTCTGCAGGTTCTGACCAGTTCTGGAGAACCGGAAGTGGAAAGTTTGAGAAGTTTGGAATCCCACCTCTGACTGGCCCCACCCCATCTATTCTCCTCCTCTCAAGTCCCAGCTGATTGGCTGGATCTTCTTTTTTTGCCCTGTACAAGAGAACAGAGCTGGAAAGCAGGTTAGTGTGGTGGGGAAGGGATGGGATATTACAGTATCCTTCCCCCAGGAGTGGGGAGGGAATGGAGATTTTGCAGTATCCTTCCCCTGTCATGCCCACCAAGCCATGCCCACAGAACTGGTAGTAAATTTTTTTGAATCCTGGACTCGATTTATAGACCCATAACCCTATAAATAAGTTTTAGGCAATCCTGGTCTTCGAACTTCCTTTTTTCACTTTCTGAATGGATAGGTTTCAGAATACTCTCTTAATTACTCCATTTGCTCATCCAAATCCGAGTGTTGAGAAGAGTCACTGGTGGGTTTTTTGTTTTTTGCTTAGGTGTATCTCTCTGTCATCTGAGCTGATGGCAAGTGGCTTATTTTTCCAAAAACCGTTGCATATTATTCTTTTTCAAAAACGATCACCTTGCTAATTGGTATTCATATGTGATAACTTAGCTGATGGCTAATTTAAGCTCTACTTTTATAAACTCTGCCCAAGATTCTTGTGCCGCATTTCCTTTCTTTGCATGGGTGAATGAAACCATTTAACAATAATTTGTTACCGTTTCTCCAACAATACGGCCTCCCCCAATGGGAAGTCCCAGCATGTTTTATAGGCATGAAATGAAATTAAGCCCCTCCCCCCAAATTAAGGCCTATATTAAAACATGTGAAATGGGGGGGGGATGATAGGGGGGCTTGCCGTTAGGAAGTACTTTTGTTGCACACCCGGATATGGTGCTGCCTGCGTTGACCCTGATACGAAGTGCCCCACCAACGCCGAGGTCAACATCCAAGCCGTCACCACCTGCCCGCCCAAAGATGCAAGGGGGGGGGGGAATTAAGTCACCCCTGAAAAGACAACCTAGCCAGTTTTTCGGGGTTCAAAAAAAAATAAGACCTGGCCTTATTATATGAGAAACACGGTATTTTAGGATGAACTTTACTTGTTCCTTATAGCTCTTTAAATGTATACATCTGCCTTCAGGGGACTCAGTGGCTCAGTGGCTAAGATGCTGAGCTTGTCGATCAGAAAGATCGGCAGTTTGGCAGTTCGAATCCCTAGAGCCGCGTAACGGAGTGAGCTCCCATTACTTGTCCCAGCTTCTGCCAATTCAGCAGTTCGAAAGTATGTAAAAATGCAAGTAGAAAAATAGGGACCCCTTTGGTGGGAAGGAAACAGCGTTCTGTGCACCTTCGGCATTTAATCATGCCGGCCACATGATCACGGAGACGTCTTTGGACAGCGCTAGCTCTTTGGCTTTGTAACAGAGATGAGCACCACCCCCTAGAGTCAGAAATGACTAGCATGTATGTGCGAGGGGAAACTTTCAGCTTCTTCCCATGGTTCATGCCAACTTTTTATTTAAACAATACACTACTTATATTATTCATTTTGACATTTATTTAATATCTTTTTAAAAAGCAACATTTTTTTAGTTTAACAAAATATGATGGGAAAGTGGCTTTAAGGTGGCCTATCAGGACTGGTTACTTAGCATTACCTCCCTATGGTGGAGTGGAAAAGAAAGTGGTTTCCTGACTGGCTGCCCATTAAAATAATCTCAGCTTTGCATAATTGACTTTTCCTGGAAATGATAGGTACTGTTTGCTCCTGACCTCAGTTCAGTTGGGAAGTTTATGTTCCTTTCCAAAAACAACTGACTTTATATCATGCTCCTCACTCAAATTATGGCTGTGTTTTCCCTTTGGGAACATAGGCATAAGATAGGAGTCTGTGGCTGTGCTTAATTCCAATTGTTGGGAGAAATATCCATCTGGTTCAGTTCCAAGTGGGGAGAAAGACACTGGAAACATGGAGGCTGATTGGAGAGATGGTTTAATGATGAAGCAGGACCACCAAGCACATGGTTCTGGTACAACTGACCACATGGATTTGAGAGTGGGTGGCTTTTATATCCTCTCTGGGCTCTGTATTTGAGCTTCCTGCTCCTGTGCAAGAACATGTATTCTATTGGCTGCTGTCAGATTTCCATGGTACCATGTCGGGTTATATAGGGGTCATAGCTGGCTCTAGAAGCAAAGTACAAATCCTAGGTGTTTGAGCTAAGTTTGGTTGCAGTTTGGAGGGTGATTCAACGTCCTTAAGAGATTGTGCAATATATTGAGCTCTGTGTCTTCTGCTAAATGGTTAATTAACGGTTAATCCTATTATGTCCTGGAGGGTTCATGTCTTAATCCCATCACCCTGAAGCTGAATGTCTTCTGTTTTGTAGATAGGCTGGCCCAATCTTTCTTAATGGGCGCAAAATATCTGCTAGGGGCTATTAAGAAAGACTTGGGGGCTGCTTTCTGCCTTTAAAAACATGTTTCTCCTTTAGGGAAATACAATATTTTGCCTTTTTAAAAAATATTTCCCAAAGCATTTCATTCTTCTAGGAGTGGGGTGGGTGCTAACTTTCTACACCAGAGGTCTCCAAACGTGGCAACTTTAAGAGTTGTGAACTTAAAGCTATGCTGGCTGGAGAATTTCTGGGAGTTGAAGTCCACAAGTCTTCAAGTTGCCAAGTTTGAAGACCCCTGTTCTGCACTATCATAGACCATAGTTTTGAACCTGTTGAAGGACAACATTGCAGCAATAGAACCTTTGGGTTGCATGCAGAAAGTCTCAGCTCAGTTTGTGGCAAATCTCTTATAAATATCTTGGATTGGATGATAGCAAAGGCTGCTGCCAAGGGTTCAGCATCTCACAGAGAAGGATCTTTGCTAGGCTACTGTCCCGGGAAGTAAGGTCCACTTGCATGGAATTGTTGCATGCAATTGAGTGCTTTGTTTTCTTTCTTTGTGGAATTGCTTTTTCTTGTACTGCAGGTGTAAGTGCTTCTCTGATTGTGTGGTGGAAAATATTGTTGCCATTTTTCATTCTTGCAAGTGGATGGATTCTTTCCATTGAGCAGGGGACTTCTGTGAGGATTCCAGATGGCTTTTCTTTGTAAAAATTACAGGAGGCATACATTTCTTAATCTAATTATAGTATTACCCGGTGAACGAATTGCCATTTTGACTGGTGGCAAAGACCCCTGGGCAGAGGTGGTATTCAGACCAGTTCTGGAGACCCAATAACAGAAATTTTGAGTAATTCGGAGAACCGGCAAATACCGCCTCTGACTGGCCCCACCCCCATCTATTCTCTGCCTCCCATTGAGTCCCAGCTGATTGGCTAGGTCTTCTTTGGTTGCCTTGCACAGGAGAACGGAGCTAGAAAGCAGGTTAGTGGGATGAGAAGGGAATGGGATTTTACAGTAACCTTCCCCCAGGAGTGGTATGGGAATGAAGATTTTGCAGTATCCCTTCCCTGCCACACCCGCAACGCCATGACCACCAAAACACACCCACAGAATCAGCAGTAAAAATGTTTGGATCCCACCACTGCCCCTGGGTTTGCCTATTATACACTGCACACATTCCCATGGTTGGATTCTTGGCCATGTAAAGAATAATATATACAATTTGCAGAATATGTGCAGAATAAAATATGCAAGCATAGAGCTAATTTTCACAAGAGGCGAGTTCACAGGAGGATTCTACCAGATTTCATGAGGCTAATAGAGGACAGATCGTCAGGGTACAAATACTAATACATAATGGCGTGTAGCATGTCTGTTGTTAAGTGAGTTGCACCCCATTTTGTGACCCTTTTTTTGCACTGTTAAACAAATCCATACAATTGTTAAGGTAGTTCAGCAAATCTGGCTTCTCCTACTGACTTTGCTTGCCAAAACCAGCTGGGAAGTTTACAAAGGGTGAACATGTGACCCTGGGATGCTGCAACCATTGTCAATACTTGTCAGTTGCCAAACTCCCAAAACTGAAATGCATGACCCTGGGGGTGCTACAATAGTTATGAAGGACCAGTTGTATGTGATTTTTTCCCCAATTCCGTTGTAACTTTTAACAGTCACCAAACAAATGATTCTGAGTTGAGGGTCACCTGTATCATGCACTGTGTGTCATGCCCCTGTCAGTCTGAATCTGAGGAGGAAGATGAACAGCTGACAGGGAGTGGGAATGTGGCTCCATTGGCTGTGGAGGAAACTGGGGAAGGGCAAAGTCCAGCTGGGCAGAGCAGGGAAGAGGTAGAACAAGGGAGAGGGAGTCCAGAGGAAGACCCAGGCCCACCACCTCTTCATCCTAGGGCATGCAGTGGGGAGGAATGGAGAAGAGAGCAACATTGGTTGCATGGCTTATCGGGGAGGAAAGGGCCCTGATTCCCTTCATTAGCTGCAGCTGGGAACACAGTTTATAAAAAAGGCAAGCTGGATGCGGCAGGCTGTTGGGAGCAAATGTGACTTTACCTTGCATTGTCATTGCTTATCTGGTGTCTTCCCAAATGTGTGAGTTTTGCCATGCTTTCAAGTCTGAAATTCTTGCTCCTGCCTTGCCAAACTAATTACTTCAGTTTGGCTTGTTTGGACTTTAAGTTACAGTTTTTGTTTACCCTATTTTTTGGATTGAATTTTCTGCAGTCAAAGTCCATTCCTGGGAGAGTTTCTCCGCAGACAGAAAGTAACCTGGACATTGTGGTAAATTATCTCCAAAGATAATAAAGATAATAAAAAATATAAATAAAATTTATAAATAAATAATTATAAAAAAAGTATAAATAAATAAAAATTATCTCCAAAGATAATAAAGGGACTGTTATTGATTATCTGACTGTGTTGCCTTTGTGCCACGCCCTGGGTCATCCCATGGTGATGGAATATGCAACTGAAGGAGAAGAGGAGGAATGTCAGGAAGGTGACCGAACATTCCAGAGAGAGGGGGCCCTGACTAGAGATTTTTGAGCCCTGAATTAGGTGGTGGGTGCAAGAAATAATTCAGGGTAGCCACACTAGGATCTACCAGGTTATATGATTAGAAGGTTATAGCTTTAGTCTGGCAAGATTCTATCCATTATGTCTAAGGAAATAAAGAACTGGACTCAAAAGGATCTTACTCAGTGGTGGTATGCTACCAGGTTCAGCCCAGTTCATCCAAACTGGTGGTAAAAAAAGCCTCCAACAATCAGCTGAGAGGAGAAAGAAGAGAAAAGTTCAGGATTGGCCCTCCCACCTGCCCTTGCGCTTTTCTCTTTATCCTCTCAGCTGATTGGCACTGCAGGCCTCAGCTGGTGTGTGGAAAGCTGCACGTGTATGTTAGGTGTGCATGATTGCAATCACCAAACCAGTAGTAGAACAGGTAGGACCCCACTGCTAATCTTATGATGTCATCTCTGGAGCGTGGGCCTGCTAGAGCCAAGTGATTATCCCTTCTTTACCCAGATGGGAAAGTTGGAAGGAAGATATTCAGATAATTAGAGTACCATTCAGGAGAAAAACAAGGGTTTACACCTGGGCAAGGAAAACCAAAGGTACAAATACAGATTAGGTGAAACCTGGCTCAAACTGTGAGAGGGACTTTGCAGTCCTACTGGACGATCACTTAAACGTGAGTCAGCAGCATCCAAAAAAGCTAATACAATCCTTGGTTGTATTAAACAGAGGAATAGAATCAAGATCACGTTAAGTATTACTACCACTTTATAAAGCCTTAGTAAGGCCTCTTGTGGTTTGCCGGCAGCAGGTGCGGATGGCTGAGATCTCAGAGAGTGAGGACTCGGGTGAGGGGCCTGCATGTGATGCAGGGATGGGCCAGGACCATCAGGGAGTGGAGGGCTGCCTTTGGGGATTGTGGAGGCTAGCAGCAGTTATGAAGAGGTCCCCGAGGAGCCTGTGTCTAGCGTGTGTGTGCACAGGGCTGCTCGAAGGAAACAGCAACTGCAGCACCACAGGCAACTCAGGAGTAAGGCTGAAAGGTGATGGGCCCTCCCTTTAGGGATAAAAGCCAGCCCTCAGAGGTGGGATTCTTTGCAGGAAGCAAAGAAGTTCTTGCACTTCAAGTCTTGTGGAAGCTCGGACTATCCTGGTTTGTGTTTGGAGACTTTTAGGTTTTGATTATTTCCGTGCAATTTAATCTAGTATTCTTGGCAGCCTTGCACAACCTTGGCAAGGCTTCTTATCTGGGACAATTAGTTTGTAATAGTGTTTTACTGTGAATGAACGGAATTCACAGAGAAGTATTAAAAGGTTTTGCTTTTATCTCTGGTGTTTGTTTGCTTTGAATGAGGCTTAGGCAGAACAAGGCCACACCTGGAATATTGCATCCAGTTTTGGTCAGCACATTACAAAAAAGATGTTGAGATTTTGGAAGGAGTACAAAGAAGAGCAACTAGGATGAGTAAAGGCATGGAGACTAAAACAGGTGAAGAGTGGTTGCAGGATTTGGATTTAACTTGTCTAGAAGGAAGAAGGATTAGGGGGACATGATAACAGTATTCCAGTAATTTGAGAGGCTTTCACAAAGAGGAGGGAGGGGGTGAATTTATTTTCCAAAGAACCAGAGGGCAGGACAAGAAACAATGATTGGAAACTAATCAAAGAGAAAAGCAACCTGGAATTAAGGAGAAACTTCCTAACAGTGAGGACAATTAACCAGTGGAACAGCTTGCCACCAGAAATTGTGGGTGTTTCATCACTGGAGGTTTTTAAGAAGAGACTGGACAGCCCCTTGTCTGAAATGGTATGGGGTCTCCTGCTTGATCAGGGGGCTGGACTGGAAGACCTCCAATGTCCCTTCCAGCTCTGTTCTGATTCTTTTAGTTGTAAGCTACATTTTTAGAAAACTGCAAGAAGGATTGATTTTAGGACTGATCCTCAGCTTCAAAGGATCTAGCAATAAGAAATATGCCATAGTCTAGCATTTTGTAGGGCTGCAGTGACAGCCTTGGAAACACTGTTTGTATCTGACTTGTTCAGGCAGCAGCCCTTCTTATGAAACTCGGTGGAAACAGAAGTGGATTTAGAAGAAAAGGACAGAAAATGGTATTGACGTATTTGTCCTTTGGATGCTGGAGAAGATATGATGGACATCCAGGGAAACAAACAGATCACAGAATAAACTAGGCTGGAATTTTCACTTCAAGCACTAATGACCAGGGTTCAACTATAACATTTTGGACATATCTGGACTGGGCTTTCTTAAGAAGTCTATGATGCTTGTAACATTTGAAAGAAGAACTTGGCTAGAACTTGATTAGATTCTTTGTAGAATAATCCATTTAATGCTGCTTTTAAGTGATATACATGGTCAGTGGATGGATTCCATTCTCACAGCAATTAATATGCTATTGTATATTACTTAAAAGCAACATTAGATAGATTATTCTGCAGAGAGTCTAATCAAGTTCTGACCAAGTGGTTGCTAGCATCACCGTTATTGTAATGACACTTAATCAATCAAGGGGGAAGACATAATTGATCTAAAATTGCCAGAAATCCAGAGACAGGGAGATGGTTTTGTGAATTTTATTGTTTCAAAAAGCAAATTTTGTGTCTGCATGCACAAGATGTCACTCAATTCCTTGAAGGCTACTAAGGAGAGCTTTCCAGAAATGAAAATTTATGACGCATGAATTTATCAGACTAACTTTCAAGGCTGACCGGTAAATTATCTTTAATGTAACTGATGGTGATAGAGTTACTTCTCTTTAGAATCTGTGGTGTCAAGTGTCTTCAACTTGAGATAAACTCATATTTTACAAAGATTTCCTTCCTCCTTTAGCTAGAGTTTGTTACTTTCTGAATTGTAAAACTGTCTCTATCCTGTAAGAACTGCTTTGGTGCTTTTGTCTGGCTGTATAAGTTGCCCAACAGATGTCTGAAACGGTACTCACTTATTTAGATGTGAATCATGTGCCATCATCCCAGACAGAAAATAAATATAAGCCAGTAAGACCTGTAGTTGCAGAGATTATCTCTCAAATCTTCCTATACAAATCCCAACTAACAACCCTAAATACTCAGGATAAACTTAGTATCTCTCTAAAATTATTTTTGACAGGCATCACCCACTTTATTTAAGGTTTTTTATGTTTTGATAACAAATATCCTAAGGCTGGAGAGAACATTTGAATCATGTTTGGGTTGACAAGGATTCCTGTTTTTCTTATCTTAGGAATGCGGGGCTTTTAACCTTGAAGTCAGCTCCCATTAGGTGGTTGCCAAATTTAATATTTATGGGACCAAAGAAGGAAGTGCATCGATCAGTTTTAATCTTAACTTTTAATCATGAAAAGATGTGCTGTGATTAAGGTGCTGGCCGAGGACTGAAAAGAGTTCCAGATTCAAGTCTGCCACTTTCCAAGCCTCACTCTGTTGGTTCTACAGGTAGCCCTCGACTTATGACGGAATTTCCATTGCTGAGCAAGGCTTTTGTTAAATGAATCATGCCTGATTTTAGAAGGAAGATGATGAAGGGAAGGAGGGAGGTGAGGGAGAGAAGGACATGATGGAGGGAGGGAGGAAGGAAGGAAGGAAGGAGGAAGGAAGCAAGGCAGTGATGGAGGAAGAGGGGAGGAAGGAGGGAGGGAGGAAGGAAGGCAATGAAGGAAGGGAGGGAGACAATGAAGGAAGAAAGAGAGAAGAAGGGAGGGAGGAGGACAGAGGGAGGAAGAAAGGCAATGAAGGAAGGGAGGGAGACAAGGAAGGAAGGAAGAGGGAAGGAGGGAGGGAGGATAGAGGGAGGATGAAAGGCAATGAAGGGAGGGAGGGAGACAATGAAGGAAGGAAGAGGGAAGGAGGGGGAGGGCAGAAAGAGGAAGGAAGGCAATGAAGAGGGGGAGGGAGACAATGAAGGGAGAGTGAGGGAGGAGGAAGGAAGGAAGGTGGTGATGGAGGAAGAAAGGATGGAAGAAAGGAAGGAGGAGGGAGGGAGGAATTCAGGCAATGGAGGGAGGGAGGGAGGGAGGAGATGATGACCATGGTCACACCTACCCAGCATCCAGGCTGTTCCATCCGGAAATAAGTTGCGCGAGACCGGGTTTCAACAACAAACTCTTTATTTAATTCAGGAAAACAATGGTAACGGAACAACAGCCCAAGCCGCAGCAGCCCCTTTTATAGTGGCTTGCTCGCGGCTTGTGGCCAATGACACCACTTTAAGTGTTCCCGCCGTCTGGCGGGCCAATCGGATTGGTTCTCTAATGGCCAATCCGAGAACGGCCTTTTCGGCCAATCAGAATAGGGAACTTGGAGCCGAACAAGTTCCATACATAACACCCCTCCCCCCTTGGTTCAGTCCAAGGTGTGTCACGTAGTCACGCAGGTAGGTGGGGCTTTTTTGAGTCTTGGTTGACCTGCGCAGCTTAGTCTCGGTGTGGCCTTCGAGCGGTTCGGTCGGGATCGCTTTCTCTCTGTGCTTTCTCCAAGGAACCTCCTGGAAGGGTGAGTCAGCCTTGCCACTCCTGCGTGAGTCTCTTGGTTTAGCCAGCGCCTTCGCCATTTTAAAGACGGCTGGTCCGCAGTGTGTAAGGAAGACAGCCCTCTTCCTTTGGTCAGATATTTCCTGCAGTTCATTGCTTTCCAAAAACATAAGAAAGTGATCGATATACAACTCCCAATCCTCATCAGGATTGAATGGTGCAGGCGGCGCGTTGTTACCAGCCATCTCTCTCGCTCGGTTCAGATCGCCGCGTGCTTCGTTCTCGCTCTTCTACAACGATCTCACCTTCGTCGCCAGTGTTCCATCCGGAAATAAGTTGCACGAGACCGGGTTCCAACAACAAACGCTTTATTTAATTCAGTAAAGCAATGGTAACAGAACAACAGCCCAAGCCACGGCAGCCCTTTATATGGAGGCTTGCTCGCGGCTTGTGGCCAATGACACCACTTTCAGTGTTTCCGCCGTTAGGCGGGCCAATTGGATTGGTTCTCCAATGGCCAATCCGAGAATGGCCTTTTCGGCCAATCAGAATAGGGAACTTGGAGCCTGCCAAGTTCCATACATAACAGGCAGAGAACCCATTGCTAAAATTTTTGAAGCCCACCCTTGACTAGAACTCACAATTTCCCACGGTCTAGGTTGGTGCCTTAACCATTGGACCAATCTGGCTGTTATATTTCTGATTCCTCAATTATTGTGCTGTATTTTTCGAACAGAGGGACACACACTGATCTTCAGGGATGTTTGGGTGTATAGGTAGTCCTCGACTTACAGTTTGTTTAGTGACCATTCAAAGTTATAGCAGCACTGAAAAAAGGGACTTATGGCCATTTTTCACACTTACAACCGACCGTTGCAGCATCCCCATGGTCACGCAATCAAAATTTGGAGGCTTGGCAACTAACTCATAGTTAGAACAGTTGTGGCAGTCACACAATCTCGTTTTGCAACCTTCTGATGAGCCAAGTCAATGGGGAAGCCAGATTTATTTAACAACGGTTTTACTAACTTAACAACTGCAGTGATTCACTGAACAACTGTGGCAAGAAAGGTCATAAAATGGGGCAAAGCCTACTTAGCAACTGTCCCGCTTAGCAACAGAAAATTAGGGCTCAGTTGTGGTCATAAATCTGGGACTACTTGTACTACAATTGACAGCAGATCCTGCTTTAAAATAGTACTATTTAATTCATCCTTTCCTAGTAAATCTTATTATTTGACTAATTAAACAGTATCATAATTGTCTTCCACTTATATGAAGTGGTGTGTCAGGCCTCTGGGAGTTACCCCCATTTAAATCATGGGTCTCCAGCAGGATTTTCAAAATTTAAAGATTTATTAGGAGTAACATGCCAACACTGCCTGGGTGTAGCCGACTCTGAGACACCCTTGACCCTGGTTTTCCCCACCCCCTGGGTGTATCGTAATCCATATTCTCCAATGGGACACATCCATATCCCAGAGTCATCAATCATGCTCTCCAGATAGAATTTTGCATGGCAGAAACTTTGGTCACCTAGTTACTGTCTCTGAAAACATTTAAGGAATGCAGTTTCGGTTTTGCAAGCTGCTGCACTGCTCCCCCCTCCATTTCTGTTGGCAACTCTAAAAAGACCCTAGAAATATTTTATGAGTTGACATGGTGCTATAATGCATTTATTTTTTAAAATTTTTCTGATGTAAGAAAATGTATGAGCCTGCCCAAGAGAAACAACGGATGAAAACTAACGAAGGCAAGAAGCAACCTAGAACTAAGATAAATTTCCTAACTTGTTCTCAGTGGGTTTGTGTGTAAGTGGTTAGTTTTTTCCCTTTATCTTCAACAGAAATGTGGAATGCTCACTTTCTCTGAGCAAATACCCATTAAAACCCTTCAGTTGCAAGCTATCTCTGGTCAGTGTTTTTATGTCCTCAAATGAGATTGTTCTGTTTGTTTCTTATCTTTGTCTTTTCAACAATCTGTTGGATCGTGGATCTTGGATCATAGCACAGAATGGCCCTGCTTAATCCACTGGACTTTCTATTGCCAGAAACCTGATGGGGGTGCATCATCAAGCATTCCACCTTTAGTTTTTTTCAAGCCTCCTTAAATCCAACTTAATTTTTCTTAAATCTTTTCTGCCATCAACCCATCTTGGGCCTCTTGAATCTCTTTGAGGTCCTTCAGTGGCTTTTTTAAAATTACAGTGTAAAGCCAAACAATTCCTTTCGTCAGACAAGTACAATTTCTTCTCCCTTTGAGGTCATTTCTGTCCTTAAGCCACAGAAAGGCAGAAGAAATTGTACTGACAAAGGCATCTGAAAGAGCAGTTATAGATCGGTCTGTGTTATAATAAAAGCATTGCTTGCGTTGACTGAAGTCCTGAGATTACATCACCATTTGAAGAATATTTTCAAAGGAAGAATTAAGGGTCAGTGAACGATTAAGCCCTCTTCCAACCATTGGAAAAAGTTGGTCAAGCCTTAGTTTGTTGGAGCTCAGACAGAATTCTGTTCTGACCTAGGCTTCCTCAACATCACGAAGTCAACTCATCCTGATAAACCCTTTTATTTATTTTTTCAGTTACAGACTTTTATCAGGTTTGGAGAGTTGCCAGGCCATTATCTTTCAGATGCCACATTGTAGTCGACAATAATTGGCAAGAATGCAGGAACAGATTTTCACCCTAATGAACTAATTGTCTCCTGCAAAAAATCCCCTCCCTTTTCACTCGTCTTTTATTCCCCATGGGAGGGACCATTCACCATCCACCTGTGGTTTTACTCCCAAGTTGACCCTTGTTCCTTAGCTGTTCCCTTCTTCTGGCAGCTCTGCACATGCACACATAGTGAACAGGCTCCAATGATTCTTCTGCCCCACTGATCTCCAACTCTGAAGGTAGCTGATAACTGTCGAACAGCCCTGGCCCCATCTCTGCTTCTGACACAGAGCACTCATCAGAGCCTTCCCCAGACTCCAGGACTGGCCCATGCTCTTCCCCAAGCTCCTCACTGTCTGAATCTACTGTCAGCTCTGCTGGCTGCAGGCGGGCCACAACAAATTCCCTGAAGATTTGATACAGCAGCTTTTGGGTGATTCATTAGGGGAAATATTCTTATTGCAGGAACTCTCTTGGGCTCCTGCCTTGAGAAACCACATAGAATTTATGCTAGTTGGGAAACAATGAAACCACAGGGGCTGCTTACAATATTTGATTTGTCTGACTGGTGATGTCAAAAATCAGGTGAATGATAGCTTAATTTTCTGTGCTCCTCTATGATCTTATACGGATAGTCCTAAAAATACAACCTTCTTTAGAATAGGGTAGGGTAGGGTAGGGTAGAGTAGAATAGAACAGAACAGAACAGAACAGAACAACAGAAGGATAGGATAAAGGAGAAAATAAGGAAAAGAATAGAATAGAATTCTTTTATTGACCAAGTGTGATTGGACACGCAAGAAATTTGTCTTGGTGTAAATGCTCTCAGTGTACATAAAAGAAAAGATATGTCAAGAGTCAAGAAACATCAGGTACAACATTTAATGATAGTCATAGGGTACAAATAAGCAATCAAATCATACTAGGAAACAGTCAATATAAATTGTAAGTATACAAGCGACAAAGTTACAGTCATACAGTCATAAGTGGGAGGAGATGGGTGATGAGGAGTGATGAGAAGATTAATAGTAATAGTAGAGCAGACTTTGTAAATAGTTGGACAGTGTTGAGGGAATTATTTGTTTAGCAGAGTGATGGCATTCAGGAAAAATCTGTCCTTGTGTCTAGTAGTTCTGATGTGCAGTGCTCTGTAGCGTCGTTTTGAGGGAAGGAGTTGAAACAGTTTATATCCGGGATGTGAGGGGTGTGTAGATATTTTCACAGCCCTCTTTTTGACTCGTGCAGAATACAGGTCCTCCTTGGAAGGCAGGTTGGTAGTAACTGTTTTTTTCTGCAGTCCTAATTGTCCTCTGAAGTCTGTGTCTGTCCTGTTGGGTTGCAGAACTAAAACAGGCAGTTATAGACAGTTATATTTAGTGACCATTCAAAGTTACAACAGCACTGAAAAAAGTGACTCATTTTTCACACCTAACAACCATGACAGCATCTCCATGGGTTACGTGATCAAAATCCAGTTGCTTGGCAACTGACTCATAGTTATGATGGTTACAATGGTCATGTGATCCCCTTTTGTGTCTGTCAGGCAGAGTCAGATTCGCTTTACAACCACCTTATTAACTTAACAACTGCAGGGATTCACTTAACAACCGTGGCAAGCAAGCTCACTTAACAGCTGTCTTGCTTAGCAACAGAAATTTTGGGCTCAATTGTGGTCATAAGTATGGGACCAGCTGTAAAGATTTGATTTGGCTCAATCTTCTGTGGGAATCGAGTTATTAAGACAATGTACGAACTCAAGTCTTTTGTAGGTAATAATAGGCATCCTTGCTTTCTGTACAGCGAATAAGCTGTAGACTAGAAGTTTGTGTTTTATTTAATAGCAATAGCACTTAGACTTATATACTGCTTCACAGTGCTTTTATAGCACTCTCTAAGTGGTTTACAGAGTCAGCCTCTTGCCCCCAACAATTTGGGTCCTCATTTTACTCACCTCGGAAAAATGGAAGACGAAGTCAACCTTCAGCCAGTCAGGATCAAACTCCTGGCTATGGGCAGAGTCAGTCTGTAATATTGCATTCTTACCACTGTGTACCATAGAAGGAAGGAAGGAAGGAAGGAAGGAAGGAAGGAAGGAAGGAAGGAAGGAAGGAAGGAAGGAAGGAAGGAAGGAAGGAAGGAAGGAAGGAAGGAAGGAAGGAAGG
>BLBF01000065.1:5869080-5889609 GCA_015471245.1 Laticauda colubrina | reverse complement strand
AGAAGAGAAGAGAAGAGAAGAGAAGAGAAGAGAAGAGAAGAGAAGAGAAGAGAAGAGAAGAGAAGAGAAGAGAAGAGAAGAGAAGAGAAGAATAGAATGTAGACTATGGGTAATAAAAAGGTAAAGGAATTGTTTTGTTTGGCCAAGTGTGATTAGACACATAAGAAATTTATCTCCGGTGCAGAAGCTCTCAGTGAACATACAAACAACAAAGTAATATCAGTGTATATACAAACCTATAAACAACAGGTACATACAAACAACAAGGTAATATAATCATAAGATACCAATAGGAGAAGATAGTAGAAAAGATGAGAAGGATAATAATAATGATAATGATAATAATGATAATGATAATAATAACAACTACAATGATGATGATGATGATGATGATGATGATGATGATGATGATGATAATACAACCGTACTACATGGGTAAATATCCTTAGATTTTAACACTGTCATGATCAAAGGACTTTTTAGATGGGCGATTGCTCTGTGAAGGTTTGGGTTCAGTCTTAATTCAAGAGGATCTGGAAGTCTTAAAATGGCATGTTTATTTTATTTTTTTTAATTTTCTTTGCAAATAATTCAAGGTGGCCAATATATCCGACACACCTTCCTCCTCCTATTTTCCCCACCACAAAAACCATGTGAGACGGGTTGGGCTGAGAGACAGAGGAACTGGCCCAAAGTCACCCAGTTGCTTGTCATGGCTAAACCAAGACTTGAACTCATGGTCTCCCACTTTCTAGCCTGGTGCCTTAACCACTAGACCAGGGCTGTCAAACTCCTGGCCGATGGGCCAGATGCATCACGTGCTGGACACGCCCAAACCTGGTTTAGCGAAAGGGGAGGAAGTCCTGATCCATAATGTGACACCACCATGCCGCCATTAATTTGACACCCCTGCACAAGACCAAACATCTACACTTAAGTTCTTTTGCTTCTTTGCAATGGGAGTTTCCTTGCAGCCCATTCTGTTCCTTGGTTCTTTTCTTAATACCTACCCAAATGCTACCTTGATTGTCTGATGTACTGGCAATCTTAAGACATGGCAAATGCTATGTAAGAACCTTTTGTGTGTGTTTGATACCTGGCCAGCTCTTTACATGGTTGGATAAGTCTTCTTGGAATACTGCATTTAGTTTTGGTCGCCATGATGTAAAAAAGGTGTTGAGACTTTAGAAAGAGGGCAGAGAAGAGCAACCAAGATGATTAGGAGACTGGAGGCTAAAACATATAAAGAATAGTTGCAGGAATTTGGTATGTCTAGTCTCATGAAAAGGAGGACTAGGGGAGACAGGATAGCAGTGTGCCAATATTTCAGGGGCTGCCCCAAAGAAGAGGAAATCAAGCTATTCTCCAAAGCACCTGAAGGCAAGACAAGAAGCAACGGACGGAAACAAATCAAGGAGAGAAGCAACCTAGAACTAAGGAGAAATTTCCTGACAGTGAGAACAATTAATTAGTGGAAAAACTTACCTCCAGAAGCTGTGAATGCTCCAACATTGGAAGTTTTTTAAAAAAAATGTTGGGTAACCATTTGTCTGAAGTGGTGTAGGCAGGAGGTTGGACTAGAAGACCTTCAAGGTCCCTTTCAACTCTGTTATTCTATTCTTGCAATAGGGAACTAATAAAAAGAGATTACCAGTTTCTTGTACTATTAGCATTTGGAAGCCCAAACATTGATTGCATTTCTAATTGCAATTTCTACCGTAATTGTTGGCAATGAGAGAAAACAACTGTATGTTTTTTGTTGCTGCAGAAGTTCCTGTTGTCGTAAAAAAAAATCCTATGCAGAAAGTTACTTGTTTTATAGTCTCCATTTGCTGTGTTTTGGGGGGCGCGGGCAACACCGATGAGAATGTATGTTATGGGTTGAGGTCCAGTCTCTTGGGAGGCCTGAACAGAGTCTCCACCATGAGCAATGTTTGTTTTCTGAAGTTACTCATTACAGTTAGATTACCAGCCATTGTTGCATTGTTGGTGGGCTAACTATAGTTTTGTATCTCTTCCAAGAGATAGGTAGTACAGATAGTCATGGACCAACAAACACAATTGGGGCCAGAGGTTCCTGTTGCCAAGCAAGACAATTGTTAAGTGAGTCACACCCAATTTTATGATCTTTTCCCACCATTGTTAACCACAGTTAAAATCTGGCTTCCCTCCTTTGCTTGTCGGAAGCTGGCTGGGAAGATCACTAATGTGGAAATCACATGATCCCTGGATGCTGAACATTCATACATGCAAGCACCCAAATTTTGATCACATGAGTGTGGGGGATGCTGTATGGGTTGTAAGCATAAGGACCACTTTTTTCAGTGCCATCGTAGCTTTGAATGGTTGCTAAATGAAGGACCATCGGCATCAGGTTGTGTCAAATCCTTCTTTTCTTTAATCTCAGGTGCAGGGAAACTGTGAGGCCTCTTTTCTAGTTTTTTTTTAAACTGAAGGGTGGATGCTCATCTCCATTTCTTTCTTTAAAAAAAAATTGATTGTTTCATCACAGAGAATAAAATATAGAACATTCACCTGTAACAACAACAAAAATAGTGTACAAAAAAGGAGGAAAAAGTGGTCAATTAAATTTAACATTTAACAAGTAGGATTCACCCTGGCTGAATGCTGAAAGAAAAGGACAAAACAATAAATTCTCCTTCTCTTTTGCATATCTTTCTATCTATCTATCATCTGTTTGCTATCTCTATCATCTATCTATCTTCTATCTATCATTTGTCTTGTCTTCTATCTCTATCATCTATCTATCTTCTACCTATCATCTGTCTGTCATTTATCTCTATCATCTATCTTCTATCTATCATCTATCTTGTCTTCTATCTCTATCATCTATCTATCTATCATCTGTCTGTCATTTATCTCTATCATCTATCTATCTATCTATCATCTGTCATTTATCTCTATCATCTATCTATCTTCTATCTATCATCTGTCTATCATCTATTTGTCTATCATCTATCATTTGTCTGTTATCTATCTCTATCATCTATCAATCTTCTATCCATCCATCATCTGTGTGTCATCTATATCATCTATCTGTCTATCTTCTATCTATCATCTGTCTGTCTGTCATTTATCATCTATTTATCTATCTATCCAAGAAGAAAAAGCAGTCAACAGGTTGAACTAAACATTACACTATTCTTCAAATCCCTCGATTAACATCTTTTATTATATTAGCTCATAGAAAGCACCCCAAATTGTTTTTCAATTGACTTGTCCAAATCCTGCCTAAAAGAAAAGCTTCAGGTTTCATTAATATCTGAATCTTTAATATATATATATTTGCACTGTCATCTCCATTTCTTAGCCAAGGGAGCCAGCGTTGTCTGAATATGCTTCCATTCTGTAGTCATGTGACCAGCATGATTATACACTGAGGTGCAGGGAAGGCTATTGCCTTCCCACCAAAGTGGTACCTATTTATCTACTTGCATTTGCGTGTAGGTGGGCAGGAGCTAGGGCAAGTAACAGGAGCTCACCCCATCATATGGTACCCAGGTCTTGAACAGCTAACCTTCCAGCTGATAAGCCCAGTAATTAAATAATGACTGATTCAGCCCATCTGTGGGCTCTATCACTGGAAAAACCTGGTCCAGTCTAAGTTGTTTGCCTCCTGTAGCATCCATCTCTCTGGACAGGGGCATTTCTTTGGGCCCATCAAAGTTATACTGGAAAAGTTGGCTTCCCTGCCTCTCTTTCCTTGGCTTCTGAGTAGGCACCCTCCCCCTGCCAAGTAGTTGCATTTAATTTACAGCAGTATTTGGCAAGACCAAACCCATCTTTTAAAATGACACTTAGTTTGGATTTGAATCGTGCCAATCTGTTGGGCAGCCAGTTTGGTTAATATCTTTCACTGCTGTAAATCTCTATCTGCGTTTTCCTGACTGAATTTCTCCAGCAATGGTTCGCAGCCATTGCTTTGCTCTTCCTGGAGATCTAGAACAGCCCTTTCTAACCTTGTGTCCTCCAGATACGGTGGGATTTTAACTCTCCCAAGTTTTAGCCAGGATGACCATTAACATAGCACATCTGCCGGTATCAAATTGTGGAAAGTTCATCTTTAAAAAAAAAAAAAAATCTCTTTTTTCCTTCCCCACCAGTCCTTACAGTTTTGCTTGTACCCTGATTAACCAAGTATTGACTAGCAGTTTTAAAAAATTAAACAAGCTGTATAATGTGGTTTTTCCAGTTGTAATGTCAAAATCATTCAAGATCTGATTACTTCACTCAGTGTTCCCAAGGCTGTTGTCTCTTTTAGATGAATATAATTAAAAAGGAACACGTAGGCAGTCAGCCCGCACACTTTTGGGCAGAAATTTAAAATGGCTTCATTGTGATCAATCAGGCTGTGGTTTTCCCAGCTGAAATGTATGGCTGTGAAAGTTGGACCATAAGGAAATCTGAGCGCCAAAGAATGGAGGCCTTTGAACTCTGGTGCTGGGGAAGACTCCTGCGAGTCCCTTGGACTGCAAGACTATCCAACCGGTCAATCCTAGAGGAGATCAGCCCTGACTATTCTTTAGAAGGCCAGATCCTGAAGATGAAACTCAAAGACTTTGGCCACCTGATTGAAAAGGAAGGACTCACTGGAGAAGAGCCTAATGCTGGGAACAATTGAGGGCGAAAGAAGAGGAAGGGGACGGCAGAGAAGGAGGTGGCTGGATGGAGTCACTGAAGCAGTCGATGTGAGCTTAAATGGACTCTGGGGAATGGAAGAGGACAGGAAGGCCTGGAGGAACATTGTCCATGGGGTTGTGATGGGTTGGACACGACTTCGTGACTAACAACAACAAAGGTGTGGTTTGACTGATGTACAGTAGAGTCTCAGATCACAATCATAATCCATTCCAGGATTTCAGCCGCAACCCGATTTGACTGTCTGCACATGCATGGACAAAAAAAAACCTCCCAAAATATGGTGGCGAAGGAGAAATCAGTGAGGAAAGGGAATCTTTCTGCACCGCTTTTGTTCACCGCTCCATTTTTGAATAGTGACCCGATTCAAAAATCAGGTGGATTTTTTGTTCACCACCTGATTTGGTTGCAAACAGGAGCATTTGCAACCCGAGTTTCCACTGTATTGTACTCCAAATGGTATACATTTCATTTGACTTGGGAAAAAAAGCAGAATATTTTTAAAGAAAACAAATTCCCAGCAAATTCGTTTTGATTTGTTACAAACACTGAATGCAACAAACCATATTTTGTTTTGAGGCACAAGCCTTTTTAACATTTCTGCTATTTCAGTGGGCTTTCTATATTTCTTTTGACCATGAAAAATACTAACAAAGTTTTTTTTAAATAAAATAAAATTTTAAATGAAGAATAAGCAAAAATGCCTGCAGGAATGAAGTATTGTATGAACTCTCCTTGTTTCTACTTTCTAAAGATGGATTGATTCTGTGCTATCACATTGTTTTAAATTCCTACCGATCACAGAGGTTGCTTCCTGATAACAATTTATCCCTCACCTGATTTTTCCCCCCAACTTTCTTTCTGTAGATCAGGGTGGGCAATTAATTTTCTCAAGGGACCTCATGAAAAACCGAGATCTGTTGTGGAGTGCCAGACCAATAGGCTGAACTTAATTCTGCTCAAAATTAATTTGATCACTTTATAAAAAACAGTAAATTGAACAGTTTTGATTAGCTCCTACTGGCAAAAACGTATGTTACATCTTATTTACATTTGATTTCTAATTTCCAACTGACCTCACATGAGCTGGACAGGGACAGCCAAAAAGCTGGATGTGGCCTGGGGTAAGGTTGGGCATAAAATGCCCAGGTCTTCTGTAAGTTGTATATTGAAAATAAGGGCATTCCATAAGCCCATCAAATACTCACAAACGTATTTACACAGCCCTCAACTTGCTGCCAGTTGAGTAGATGCATGTATGCATGTATGTATGAATGTTTGCATGTATTTTTCATATTTTTGAACTGCCCATCCCCTTCGAGAGGACCTCTGGGGGATGTACAATAACACTGGCATTCTCTGCACCTGGCACATGCAGAGTTGAAGAAATGGTTCTCTGGCTAATGTTCACACACACACACACACACACACACACACACACACACACAGTCTCTTGGCATTTACTCCCTGCGCTAATTTTCCTGGTGAGAAAACATAACAGACCACTGAAAAGGGAAACAAAGAAACTGTCCCTTAGATCAATTGATAGGTCTGAAAGATTGATGACATGATGGCACCTTGACTTCAAGAAGGATGGCCAACTCTGAGGAATAGGCACCCTGCTCCTAGGACGTAATTTCCCCATAGCTCAAGAGGAAAACTTGCAAAACCGATCTTTGTGATATTTCCTCATTGATCAAGCTAGAAGTTAGTGAAGACTTCTTCAAGTTCCACCCATGTTACAAGGACGTAAAATTATCAAATTGATCTTGCATTGATTTCTGATGTTAAGTCATGCTCTGCACAACGATAGCTATATTAATCTTCAAAACAACTGTTCTGGCCCATGCCCTTTTCCAACAAATCAAACACAATCCAAAAAGAACAGAAACCTTGTAATGCTTCTACAAAATAATTAGCTGTGATAAGCACAAGCCTTGCCAAACTGAGACAAGAAATAATTTGTAATACAAGAATCTTCAAATACAAACTCAGGATACCGGAATTCCACGAGGCTGGAGTTTCAAAATGTCTTTGCCTTCTGCAAAGTACATTCCTTTCACAACTGGCTTTTATCTTCTTGAAGGAAGGGCCATCACCTTGCAGCCTTACTCCCGAGTCACCTTTGCTGTTGTAGCTGTTCTTTCCTATGAGCAATCTTGCATGCACGTGCACTTGGCACAGGCTCCTCAGGAAACCTTCTTACTGCTGCCACAATCTCTGAAGGCAGCAGTCCATTCCCTCATGGTCCTGGCCCCTCATTTGAGTCCTCGCTCTCCTCAGCCGTCTGCACCTGCTGCCGGCTAACCACAACAAGTCTAAGTTGGGTTGGAACCCCTGCTAGTTATCTGTATCCCTCCAAACTAAAGAATACTGTAATATTAGTATATTTTAGAATAGAATGAAAGTGTATCTATAATTCAGCCCTTGCTGAACATCATAGCATCTGTCTAGACTGTTAGAGTCCACCTGGCTGTCAACGGCAGGTGAGGTAGTCTTCTCTGTCATCACAGAAGTAGGGAAAGGAATTTGCACTTCATGTTACCTACTGAAATAATGTAAAGAAAAATGTAAATCATTCTGAAACAGGTTGAGCTCTAAGTCCTTATAAGTCTAAACTTGTCTCGGTTTGTCTGTCTTGAGGTGTCATGGTTTTATATGCATGTATATCAATTAGATTTATAGACTGCCTCATTCCAAAGATTCTAAGCATGGAGCTTTTTAAATTTTCAATCAGTGCAGATCTCATCATAATTTGGGTAAAAATGATTTGGAGCACATTGTGATATCAGTAAGATGGAGTTAGGGTTAGGAACAGAGGTGGTATTCAGCAGGTTCTGACCAGTTCTGGAGAGCTAATAGTGGAAATTTTGAGTAGTTCGGAGAACCAGCAAATACCACCTCTGACTGGTCCCACCCCCATCTGTTCACTGCCTCCCTTTGAGTCCCAGCTGGGTCTTCTTTGGTTGCACTGCACAGGAGAATGGAGCTGGAAAGCAGGTTAGTGGGGTGGGGAGGGAATGGGGATTTTGCAGCATCCTTCCCCTGCCACGCCCACCAAGCCATGTGATGCCCACCAATCCACACCCACAGAATCAGTAGTAAAAATTTTTGAATCCGACCACTTTTCATAGCTATTGTCAAGGACTTCTTTTATGCTGAATGCCTTCATGAACTGTCTCTATTGCCACAAGCAAATGCCCAGGCTGGAAAGCAGCAGAAACAAAAAATGATTATTTATCCCAGGAGTCAGCATGTTGCCAAGGAAGAGATGAAAAATTTGGCTGCTTGGTCATGCCAACCAAGCAGCCCACATGGATCTAGAAAATATGAATTAACTTGTCATCAATATTAGTCAGCATTCTGCAAATATTAAGCTAGTGGGATCAAATTCAAAGTTCATTGCGTTCAAAAATGACTTCGGAAGCCAACTAACTTGGTTAACAAAACTTTCCGAGAAGGACAGAATTGGTACTGGTATTTCAGGCTACACAGCTCAGAAAGTTCATATTCACTCTAATCGTCAACAGATGATGAAGAGAAACCACAGGGCCACCCAATCCAGCTGCCACTCACTCGGGAGAAGCTGGCTGGGAATGCTGGCTGCTGTTGGCAATCATTCCCATCTACATGGCACTGTGTATTGTTCTATGCTTCTCTTGGCACGGTTGAATGGGTAACTTGCCAGCCTGCCTGGGCTGTAACTAACCGAGAAGCACCAGCTGCCTGGGAGGAAAGTTAGAATGAGCAGAAATGAAAGAGAAGAGCTGGAATGCATGAGACAGCTGCCTTCCACAGAGGTGCTTTTCACCAACTTTCTGTTCCTGCTTAGAAAATCTTGGTGTCCCTGCATGGGGCCTATTGCAAAAACACACAGTCCTGTAGAGTATCTCACACTTGAGATAGAACTGTTGCCCATTCCTGAGCAATGGATGGAAGCTTTGCAGAAATAGATCCAAACTTAAAGATGGGTTTCCTGGCTGTAAGAATAGAATAGAATAGAATTTTTTATTGGCCAAATGTGATTGGACACACAAGGAATTTGTCTTTGGTTCATTCATCAAGAGTCAAAAATCATAAGGTACAACACTCAATAATACTCATAGGACACATAGGACAATAAGCAATCAAATCATATTAGAAAACAATCAATATAAATCATTAGGATGCAAGCGACAAAGTTACAGTCATAGTCACAAGTGGGAGTGGGGACTCCCACTTGTGATAAGAAGTGATGAGAAGATTAAAAGTAATAGTAGTGCAGACTTTGTAAATAGTGGGACAGTGTTGAGGGAATTATTTGTTTAGCAGAGTGATGGCGTTCGGGAAAAAACTGTCCTTGTGTCTAGTTGTTCTGGTGTGCAGGGATCTATAATGTCATTTTGAGGGTAGGAGTTGAAACAGTTTATGTCCGGGATGTGAGGGGTCTATAGATATTTTCACAGCCCTCTTTTTGACTTGTGCACTAGACAGGTCCTTGATGGAAGGCAGGTTGGTAGCCATTGTCTTTTTCTGTAATCCTAATTACTCTCTGGAGTCTGTGTCTCTCCTGTTGGGTTGCAGAACAAACCAGACAGTTATGAGGTCTGTTAACTTCCTGCCTCCTGGAGTTATGGGTGCCCCATCACTGGAGGATTTCAAGCAAAGGTTCAACAGTGCTAGGTTGGATTCTTGACTTGGGTAGTAGATTGGACTAGAACTGCACCATCCAACTTTTTGGGCACCCAGGACCGGTTCTGTGAAAGGTGGGTTTTTTTCATGGACCGAGGAGTGGTAGTTGTTGTTTTTGTGATGTCTGGATCTTGTGTGTATGCAAATGAGGTTTCATTTGCTCGTGAGGGCGAGTTCCCAGCAGGTCATAGACCAGTGATGTTCCACAGGCCAGGGGTTTGACTAGAACACTTCTAGGGTCCCTTCCAATCCTATGTCCCAAAGGTGCTTTTTCAGGGAGTAACTGGACTTTCTTGTTTTTTCTTTGAAGATGTTTCACTTCTCCTCCAAGAAGCTTCTTCAGTTCTGACTGGATGGTGGGGAATGGAAGGATTTATGTTCCTTGCAGAGAGCTGGTCATTTGCATCCTTTTAGAGGGTTGTTGAGGCCACTTGGAGGTTTATCTGTGTCAGTGGTGGGATTCAAAAAATTTTACTACCGGTTCTGTAGACATGGCTTGGTGGGCGTAGCAGGGGAAGAAACGTCAAAATCTCCAGTCAGAGGTGATATTTGCTGGATCTCTGAACTACTCAAAATTTCTGGGACCAGTTCTCCAGAACTGATCAGAACCTGCTGAACACCACCCCTGATCTGTGTCCTCAGGGTCACCTAAGTGGTGACCCCATATTCTGCAGTTTTTCCCCTGGAAATCCATTCCTACTGCCACACCATTCCAAGGCTGTTCATCCCAAATTGCATAGCTAAAAGTAGAGATTCTCAGTCCTCCAGGTCATAGTTGTCCCAAAGGTGCTTTTTCAGGAGGCAACTGGATTTTCTTGTTGTTGTTGTTTTTTGAAGGCGTTTCGCTTCTCATCCAAGAAGCTTCTTCAGCTCTGACTGGATGGTAGGGAATGGAAGGGTTTATATTCCTTGCAGACAGCTGGTCATTTTCATCCTTTTCCAATCCTATGGTTCTTTGATTCTAAGTTCTTTCTCCCAAAACTAGCAATGCTCATATGTTGCTGTTTGAAGGAACATCTCAAAATGGACAACAGCTTTGTCATTGGATGGATCTATTTGTAAATCTCTCACAGATGGAGGGTACCATCCAGATATACTTTAAAACAGTGTCTCCTAGGGCTCCATGGAGCCTGCTAGGAAGAATATATGTAACATAATTGGTTTTGTCCATGCTTGGTGTTCTGGGATGGAAAGCTCAGTTTACATATGGTAGACTGTCTAAGCAGAATTCCTCCTGTGTAGAAACATACAATTCTATGGGTTTCGTCACTCCTGGGCATGGAAATAAAATATAGTTTATTGCTTGGATACTTCTGCTGTTTCAATCTTGTCTGTATGAATTACAGGATTACCAGTAGTCCTCGATTTACAAACACAAAATTCCTGTTGCTAAGTGGATAGCTGTGAACTGAGTTTTGATGATCTTTCTTGCCCCAGTTGCTAAATGAATCACTGCAGTTGAGAAGTTAGTAACATGGTTGTTAAGTGAATCTGGCTTCCCCCATTGGCTTTGCTTGTCAGAAGGCTACAAAAGGGGATTACAGTCAGTTGCCAAGGGACTGAATCACATGACTGTGGGGTTGCTACAACAATTGCAAGTATGAAAAATAAATCATGGCATTTTTTTTCAGTGCCATTGTAACTTCAAGCAATCCCTAAAAAAATTTGTAAGTCAAGGCCTACCTGTATGTTGTGGTTAGCAGCAGGTGTGGATGGCTGAGGAGAGCGAGGACTCAGATGAGGGGCCAGGACCATTAGGAAGTGGATTGCTTCCTTCAGAGATTGTGGGGGCTGGCAGCAGCGATGAGGAGGTGCCCGAGGAGCCTGTGCCAAGTGCAGGGTTGCTCGCAGGAAAGAGCAGCTGCAACAGCATGGGGGCGACTCAGGAGTAAGCTGCAAGATAATGGCCCCTCCTTCAAGAAGGTAAAAGCCAACTGTGAATCAGACGTTCTTTGCAGGAAGCAAAGAAGTTTTGAAACCCCCAGCCTCATGGACATTACAGTATCTTAATTTGGTTTCTGAAGACTCTTGTGTTGTGAAATATTTCTTATCTGTGATTCTTGGCAGTCTCGTACAGTTTTGGCAAAGTTTGTGCTTATCAAAGTTAATTAGTTTTCAGCAGCCTTTTAACCGGGGATTCGTAAGACTCATTAAAAGACTCATTTCTGTTCCCTTTGGTTATTGTTTGTCTTATTGGAAAATCACTATATTAACCTTTCATAGTTGGTTAATTGAAGCTCTGTGCAAGTGTAAATAGAATGGTAGGATCTAGAAAATTATTTTAGCTCAGTTTTCATTTTCTCCAACAATATTATACAAAACACATATCTCAGCAGTCATAATCTTCTTCCTAGCATATTCCCGCAGGTTCAGGGTCTGCTTTTCAGATCATTGAACGCTATTTTGCATGGTCAGCTGTGTCTCCAGGGCAAAGGCCCATGGCTTGCATACCCTTGTTGATGGTGTCATGCCACCTCTGTCTTGGATGCCCGCGAGATTGCCAGCCATTGACTTCTAGTTGGTAGGCTGTCTTGGCCACGGTAGAAGGTGCTGCTCTCTGGACATGTCCATACCAGAGGTGGTATTCAGCAGGTTCTGACCAGTTCTGGAGAACTGGTAGCGGAAATGTTGAGTAGTTCAGAGAACTGGCAAATGCCACCTCTGACTGGCCCCGTTCCCATCTATTCTGTGCCTCCTATTGAGTCCCAGCTGATTGGCTGGGTCTTCTTTGGTTGCCCTGCACAGAAGAATGGAACTGGAAAGCAGGTTAGTGGGGTGGGGAGGAAATGGGATTTTGCAGTAACCTTCCACTGGAGTGGCATGGGAATGGAGATTTTACAATATCCTTTCCCTGCCATGCCTACCAAGCCACGCCCACAGAACCAGTAGTAAAAATGTTTGAATCTCACCACTGGTCCATACCAGCGGAGTCGGCCTTCTCTCATCTTCTCTAGAATTGGTGCCTCACCAAAACGTTGTCAAAATGTTGTCTAGCTCAGCAATCATCATAACGTACATGGAGAAACAGGAGAAAAAATTTAAAAAAATAAACTTTTGTCCAACATAAATCATGCAAAAGGTCAGTATAACTCAATTGTTTTAGTAGAACTTCCCTCCCACCAAAAAAAACCATAGATAAGAATGCAGTGTTTTATATTTGCACAATGAAAATAAAATGCTGTGTCAAGATAAAACTAAGATAGAACAGAATAAACCATGTAGGAAAAAAAAAACTATTACCATAATAGTGATTCAATGGATCAGCGATGCTTACTAATGGATTTTCTGTACATGTATTAATCTTTTTTGAACAGGAAAATAGGAAAATGTTAATGTTCCTTTGTTTTTAAATTAAGAATCCATTGGAGTTGAGTGATTGATAAATTCAAATAAATAATAATTGGGGATATAATTCTCCCCCTTCTCCTCCTGGGTGAATTTGTCATCATGCAGATAAAGGGTTATCTCTCCTTGAGAAGTTCCTGAATGAAATCTTTTTAGCATTAGTAGAAGTAAATTTGAAATCCAGTAGCTTAATAGGATAAACATAACTCTTTAAAAATTAACTCTCTGTTTGTGCATGTGTCCTGGGAGCGCGAAACACTACAAAATAACTGACAAACTGTTCTCTACTGAGAATAAAGTGTTACCAGCATTTCGTATACTTACCGTCATCTCCAGCCATTCTTTTAAGTTAATAGAGTTAAATCATTGTCCCTGAAGTCAGATAATTTTCTAAGTTCAAGAACCTAGAGATCAAGAAATACAGTTGCTCCTTGGTATTCCTCATAAAATATGCCCATTCTGCAACCAAACAACATTTTAAAGATCGAAATCCTTCAAATTGTGAATGAGCGAGATTGATTCTTTCCACACCTAAGTAAGTTCTTCCTAAAATCTGAGGGAAGAAGAAAAATATACTTGGAGGAACATGACTGTGGGAGAAAAGAAAGCATTGAGATGTTGCATTTGCTTCAGTCTTGAGAAGACAAACTTTAGAGTCTCAGGTCATGTGTACCTTGAAGGGCCTTAGGCCTAATTATTTTAGGCTGCCAGTTTTGACAACCACAACTCTATATTTGTATATCACTGGAGGTTTTTTAAGAAGAGACTGAACAGTCACTTGTTTGAGATAGTAGAGGTCAGTGATGGTGAACCTTTTTGTTGTAGTGTGCCGAAAGCACTCACATGCCGGCACTCACAATGTAATGCACCCCACTCCCCTGCGCATGCATGCGCAATACCCCTTTATCTGCACTGTGCATGCATGTGCCTCCCAGCTGATTTTTGGCCCAGTTGAGGCTATTTTTGCCCTCCTGGAGGCTTGAGGGAAGCCATTGGAGCCTTGGGAGGCTGAAAAACGGGCCCATTTTGGCACTTCCGGTATTTATGGAAGGCCCATTTTTCAGCCTCCTGAGGCTGCAGAGGCTTCCCTTAAGCTTCCAGGAGAGTGAAAACAGCCTCAAACGGGCAAAAAATCAGCTGAGAGGTACACGCATGCGCAGTGCAGGTAAGTTTGGCTTACTCTGTAAAATGACTCTGTGCCACCTGTGGCACACATGCCATAGGTTCGCTATCACGGATATGGATTCTCCTGCTTGAGGAGCGCACTGGACTAGAAGGCCCCTTCCAATGATGTTCTGTTCTATTCTGTTCTATTCTATATTAGATGGAACAAAAGAAATTGCTAAAAAATTATAGATTGCTCTTTCTGCATGTTATAAGGACATTGTTGCAGATGTTTTTCTTCCAAGTTGCACATGGTGATATGCTTGTACTGTTTTTCTTAGTTAAGACCATTGCAGTATCTCCATGATCATATGAACAAAATTCAGATGATTATCAACTAACTCATATTTATGACCGTTGCTGTATCTCAGGGGCACATCATCCCCTTTTGTGTCTTTCTGACAAGGTTGATGGGGAAGCCACTTAATAGAATAGAGTAGAATAGAATAGAATTCTTTATTGGTCAAGGAATTTGTCTTGGTGTAAATACTCTCATTATACATAAAAGATATATTTGCCAAGAGTCAAGAATCATCCAGTACACTACTTAATGATAGTCACAGGGTACAATAAGCAATCAAATCATAGTAGGAAACAGTCAATATAAATCATGAGGATACAAGCAAACAAGGATACAGTCATACAGTCACAAGTGGGAGGGGATGGGTGATAAGGAGTGATAAGAAGATTAACAGTAAGAGTCGTGCAGACTTTGTAAACAGCTGGACAATGTCGAATTATTTGTTTAGCAGAGTGATGGCTTTGGGGGGAAAACTGTCCTTGTGTCTAGTTGTTCTGGTGTGCAGGGCTCTATAGCGTCGTTTTGAGGGAAGGAGTTGAAACAGTTTATGTCCAGGATGTGAGGGGTCTGTCGATATTTTCACAGCCCTCTTTTTGACTTGTGCAGAATACAGGTCCTCCATGGAAGGCAGGTTGGTAGCAGTTGTTTTTTCTGCAGTCCTAATTACTCTCTGGAGTCTGTGTCTGTCCTGTTAGGTTGCAGAACCAAACCAGACAGTTATAGAGGTGCAGACGACAGACTCAATCATTCCTCTGTAAAACTGGATCAGCAGCTCCTTGGGCACTTTGAGCTTTCTGAGTTGGCTCAGAAAGAACATTCTTTGTTGTGCTTTTTTGATGACGTTTTTGACATTAGGTGTCCATTTAAGATACAAACTTTTACAGAGCGGTCAATGTCTGGAATATTCTACCTGACTCTGTGGTTTCTTTCCCAAACCCCAAAAACTTTAACCTTAGACTTTCTACCATTGACCTCACCTCTTTCTTAAGAGGTCTATAGGGGGCATACATAAGCGCACCACCGTGCCTACTGTCCCTGTCCAATTGTTTCTTTTATTTTTCTTATATGTATCCATGTATTCATAACTATGTTTTTACTTATACCTATTATCTTGTAAGCAATTGACAAACCAAATAAAATAAATAAAAATAAAATTGCAAGAGGTGGTAGTATGGGAGGTTACAACCAGTTTACTAACTTATCAACCGTGGTGATTCCCTTGGCCACTGTGGCAAGAAAAGTTGTAAAATGGGGCAAAACTCCCTTAAAAACTGTCTCATTTAGCCACATAAATTTTGGGCTCAATTGTGGTTGTAAGTCGAGGACTACCTGTAATTACGTTGGCTCCTCCAAAACATTTCAGCATTGGTATTTTGTGCTGTTGATATCGTCTCTGTTCTCCCTTCTCCTGCAATGCAGGAATATTTCAGCGAAGAGTTAGATTATTCCAGAGCAGTGAAATGTACATATGCCACACAAATCCTACCTATCCGTGTTGTGGAAATAATTCTGTTTTGTCTGTTCTAGCAAATACACAAAAAAGAATCTTGTAGCAAGCGTAGTCGTGTACTGTGTACACAAGTCAACATAGCAGTCATTCACCACAATGTGTACTTACATATTGAGCCTCTTTGTAACCTCATGTTCACCCTCTCAAATCCATGTATGTGAACAATTGCCAAATAAGCAGAGCAACTGGGTTTATCTGATCTTCATAAAAGTGTAATCCACCAATAAATCTTATAAAGTTTTTAAGATGCCATAAGACTGTTTTATTAAATCCCGTGTTATTGTTAATCATGCCTCAAATTCCCCGTCAGGGCACTTCTACGCCCTCTGTTAATTCACATTGCCACTCCTGTTGCAATGGTGTGTGTGAATGTCCTTGGAGACAGGAGGAAGAACCAGTGGTGGGATTCAATCTTTTTAATACTCGTTCTGTGGGCATGGCTTGGTGGGTGTCGCAGGGGAAGGATACTGTAAAATCTCAATTCCCTCCCCACTCCTGGGGGAAGGTTATTGCAAAACCCCCATTCCCTCCCCACCCCTCTAACCTGCTTTCCAGCTCCGTTCTCCTATGCAGGGCAACAAAAGAAGACCCAGCTCATCAGCTGGGACTCAGGAGGTGGGGAATAGATGGGGGCAGGGGCAGTCAGAGGTGGCATTTGCTGGTTCTCTGAACTACTCCAAATTTCTGCTACCGATTCTCCAGAACTGGTCGGAACCTGCTAAATACCACTTCTGGGAAGAACCATAGACTAGACAGTCATCATGCGAACAACTATCTCAGACCACAGAAGCCAAAGAGGGGCGTAGGAAACATTTCCATCCTAGCTTCCTGGAAAGTAAAAGCAAGAAGAAGAGAGATGATTCTGTTCATGCAACCTTACAATGATAGATCTAGTCTTCATGATTGTACTTCTTGTCTGGACCACCTTGAAGGACAAGGAACCTGTTGACCCCATCTGAACTAGTTCATTTCTGGCTCACCTATATTACAGGAGGAGCCATTTTAATGCAGTTTTCATTAGAAAAGCTGGTGTCCGCTGCAAGAAAGCAAGAACCAAAGTTGTTCAAATGAATACAAGTTTATTCCCTGCTAGCTGTCTACAAGAATCAGAACTATTAATGGTCAAGGCATACTGGCGGTAGATAAGAGTCAATGGAATTCAAGGAGAGCTGGACTTAGATCTGTTTGTGGCCGCAAAGGGACTCCAAAATGATGACGTGCTTGAGCCTTTCCTCGGGTTCAACCTGATCATCTCCTATAGCTGGAGGCTTAATGGAACTTGGGGCAACCCTTTTTCCATTGCTTGGAATTCTGGTTTCATCCCTCACTCCTGTGTTGAAGCTTCACAAGTTCACTAATGCAGCTGGAAATCAAACAGTGGGATAGCATGACAGAGTGCGCAAAGCTTTGCTACGTGAGACAACCCAGGAGCAATAACAGCAAACAGAGGCTTGTAAGAAATAGTGGTTTTTATCTACAAAAGAATATATGCTATACATACACATATTATAGGCAGGAGTCAAACAATCAGTAAATTACAGTAGGGAAGAACACATGGCGAGAGAGAGGGATGCCCTAATAGGGTCTCTTATTATTATACTGACTCTTAAAGGGATAACAGCCAAAAACCTTGCTGATTCATTCCCATCAACACATCAGTGCATCATTGCATCTTTGTAGCAGTTGATCAGCTCTTAAATTACTTCTCAAGGTGACCACTTTGGGTTATTTTGAAAAGCTACAAATATCATGCATGCCCTTTGCACTTCTTGAGTGTGGGTGGAAATTGTGTGCAGATTTTGGCATTTGCTTGTGAATCAGCTGGTTTGGCTCCCGAGTGATGCTAACATCATTTTGAGATTAGCTGCAATGAGGCTAGTTTGGTTTTAAATTATTTCTAAGGATTGGAGGACTAAAAACCATAGCCAGTCTCAAAGTGCTCTCAACTACAGTATCCATGTGTCGGTGTGTGTTCTCCCTTCAAATTCCTTGTATACACATTTAGTTGGGATTCAGCTCAATAGGGTTTATTTCTTAGCCCATGTAAAATTGCACACTTACTGGGTTCAACCATCCAGTGTCAGTTTCGGAAGCCATTTTTTACTTAGAAGCTTTGAGGCTGCCACATTCAGTGCCTAGGAAATTGGGAGGGGGGATTTCATAGTGAGGTAGAAGATTAGACACAACAACATTCTTTCTCAGAGAGTCAAGGACATGTTACCCTGCACTTGGAGGGGAGGGACTGGAAGGATGTCTCCAGTTGAGAGGAAGATTTGATTGGGCTATGCGATGGACTGATGATTGCAGGGGATGGATCTTTGATTTCTCTTTTGGAAAAGGAAAACACGGATCTCTCAGATTTGGGTTTTCCCAGATGTGATAACTCTAATAAAATGGAACCTTGAGGAAATGCTTGTGTCAGAGTGTATTGGTTTGGAGTTGGTTAGTTGGAACACTGACACACAGAATGACAACCATGATTGTCCAGACAAATTCTAAGCAGTCTTTTGACAGAAAGACAAATATGAAATAATAAATAATAAAAATAACTGACTTGAGAATTTGAAAACAAGACAGAGGTCACAATTCATATCTTTGTTTGTTTGTTTATCTCCATAGGAGAGATAGGTCTGAAGCCTAAAAGACAACTTTGAACACAGAACATAAGAATAATAGGATTGGAAAGGACCTTGGAAGTTTTCTAGTCCAATGATCAACCAATGGAACAGCTTGCCCTCGGAAGTTGTGGGAGCTTCATCACTTGAGACTTTCAAGAAGAGATTGGACTGCCATTTGTCAGACATAGTGTAGGGTTTCCTGCTTGGGCAGGGGGTTTGGACAAAATGGCCTACAAGGTCCTTTCCAACTCTGATTTTCTGTTATCTGTTTAACTCCCTTCTCACGCAGAAGAACCTATATCATTTTGGACAAATGACTGTCCAGAGTCTTTTTGAAAACCTCCAATGATAGAGCACCAACCACTTCCAGAGGCAAGCCATTCCACTGATTCATTGTTCTCACTATCAGGAAATTTATCCTTAATTCTAGGTTGAATCTCTCTTTAATGATCTTCCACTTGTTACTTCTCTATGGTGCTTTGGAGATTAGGCTGACCCCCCACTTCTCTGTGATAGCTCCACAAGTACTGGAAGACTGCTATCATATCTCCCCCTAATTCTTTTCTTCTTTAGACTGGACATACTTAGTTCCCTCCGTTGTTCATCTCGTGGTGTAGCCTCCTCGCTCTTTATCATCTTTGTTGAGCTTCTCTACACTCTTTCTAGAGCAGGAGTCTCCAACCTTGACAAGTTTAAGACTTGTGGACTTCAACTTTCAGAATCCCTCAGCCAGTTTTGCCCCAACACCTCACCAACACTGCATTATACAGCAGAATTCAAAAGAGCTACTGCCCTGAGATAGAAGCTGTTTTTCAGCCTATTTGTCCTTGTTTTTATTATCCTGTACCGTCTGCCAGATGGTAATAGTTCAAAAAAAGGGTTCCCAGGATGAGATGGATCTTTGAGAATGTTTTGAACTTTCTTAAGGCAGCGGGAGCTATAAAGCTCTTCCAAAGAGGGGAGAGGGCAACCAATGATCCTCTGGCCAATGATGTTAACCCTCTGGAGTGCTTTCCTATCTGCCACTGTGCAATTGGTAAACAGTAGAAGTATCTACTGTTAGAGTCAGACCCCAAGGTGCCTCAATCTAAAGTTCCCATTTTTTTTCCCATGTTGAAAAGCCCAAGATCCTCAGTCTTAATGTACCAGTTGGATGGAGATACTTAAGATGAGATGAGAGGCACTTTGATTCTTCTTCTCAGCCTTTGAAGGCTCAGTTTGTTTACTGGCATCAATTCGATGATTAAGCAATCAATTTGTTGCACAGCTGTTCTCAACTGGCTTTCTAGTGAATCTCTATATTCTTTCTCCACATAGGCACAGCTTTGTAATGACACTTTTTCATATTGCTCCTGTCGGGAACAGGCAGTTCTAACAAGCAAATCTCTTCTATTTAATGTTATTTCTTTACTGTGTTTGCGAACGCTTTGAAGTCCGTGAAACAAGGGGCTAGTTCACACATGCAGCAACTCTGCCCACTCGGCTCCTTGGAAGGGTTTCTAGGCTCACTATCAAAGTTAGGCTGAAATTGTGGGCGTCTCTGTGACATTTCAGAGTGGATATTCTGAGTTCAACTGTTGGAACTAGAAGCTAAAGCTGTGGCACAGCTTGAATTAGAGTAGTGGTTCCCAGTCTTTGGGCTGAAAGATACTGAGGTTCTCTTCGGGCACTGAAAGTGGAGGTGTGTTTCTGTGGTCAACATCTAATGATAACACAAAATCTTCTAATATTTTGGAACCCACAGTTGAAAATATTGTGAGACTTTGATGCTCTTTATTTCAGTTTCTTAGTTTAAAGTAATGATAATCATAGCATAAAGGCTGGCAAAATTGTTGAAGATGATGGAATACAGCTGACAATGAAAATCTGAGAAAGGCAGCAGCATCAAGAGAAGGCTACGATTATTTGGGAATTTTGGAAGCTTCTGATTTATTACAGAATCAAGTCAAAGGTATTTGTACCCAGTATATCAAGACATATCCCAGGTCCTTCAGTTGACTGAGAATGATCTTGTCAATGCTGATGATATTCAAGTGATGCTCCAGTTGTTTAGGGATTGCACACAAAGCAACCATTGTTATAATTATTAATACTCTTCATTATTCTTATTTACTATCGGTATTAACTATTACTATTTCTGGTGAGGTGCCTTACAGTTGTAATGGAAATGGAAAGAATAGAATAGAACAGAACAGAACAGACTATAGGATAGGATAGGATAGGATAGGATAGGATAGGATAGGATAGGATAGGATAGGATA
>BLBF01000065.1:5848204-5865476 GCA_015471245.1 Laticauda colubrina | reverse complement strand
GGTCAAACTCAACCCTGATGCAGCCATCAATGAAATCGAGTTTGACACTCCTTTCCTAGATGGTATCATACAGGGCAAATAACTTTGGAGAATGAATTGAGGCAAGGATTGAACTCTTGTCCCTAACACCGAGAGGCAGTTTGGTGTCGTAGTTTAAGCCCATGTCACACTGCCCAATGGATGCAAAAAGGACACAGCGGACGAGCAAAATGTTCCATCCGTTGTTATCCGCTCTCAAAAGGGGCAAAAATTTGCATAACCGGAGCGGATAACATGGACGCGGGGAGGATGCAGAGCGGATGCAAAGCGGATGTGGAACAGAAGCCCAGCGGATGGAAGCGGATGGGAGAGGATGGCGCAACCGCTGGGCGAAGCGGACGCGGAACGGATACAGCGGATGCAGCACGGACGCTGAACGGATGAAGCGGATGCACAGCGGATGCACAGCGGAAGCCTAATGGATGTCTGCTGTTAATTGCGCATGCGGGGAGGATGCATTGCGTCAGCCCCGCGGATATAACGGAAGCAGCTCGGAAGCAGATCACCATTCAGAGGAAAGACCTGCTGCCAGACACATCGACTGCCTTGCCTGCCCTGCCTGCATGTCTGCCTGCCAGGCTTGCTACCAGCCTTGCTGCCAGCCTCCCTGCCAGCCTTGCTGCCAGCCTGCCTGCAAGTCTTGCTGCCAGCCAGTCTGCCTGCCAGCCTTGGTGCCTGCCTTCCTGCCAGCCTCCCTGCCAGCCAGCAACCCCACAACCATGCGGAAGCACAGCAAGCCTCAGCCATCTGCTGCCAGCCCTGGCAAGAGGGACAGGGCTACCATCCTGCCCCCTGGCCCTCACTCTGGTTCTGCTGGGGCTTCTGCAGCATGGGCTCGCTCTTCTGGGGCTGGGGCTTCTGCTGCTTCTGCTTCTGGAGGAGCTGATGACAAGCACTCCAGCACCAGCCACCTCCACAGCATCTGCACCCTTCACCCCTGAGACTGAGCGACCAAGAGGAGTGCCAGAGACTCATTTTTGTCTGATAGCTTGTTGTTAATAAAGTCTATTTTTTATTCATACACTTGCTTCATTTCTTTTTTTTAATAAAGTCTTGCTGGAAACTTTTAGAAATGGTTTAAGCCTTTGCATGCTTGTGGGATGGGTTAAGATAGCAGTGGGATGGGCAGGGATACCTTTGGGATGGGTAATAGTTGTGGGATAGATAAACCTCCAGTGCAAGCATAGTGGGACTGTATGGTCCACCTTCCCAGGTGCCACACCTACGGCCCTTTATTATCAATAATAATGTAACAATTATCCACACATGTCAACATAAACACAATTCTTTATTAAACGCCCTGTTCATTATAGGCCAACTAAACATACATGGCCCAATCTCATCAGTGTGATGAGACAGGCTGAAGGAAGCATCCATTAAACATCTACCATCCTGTCTTGCCACTCCACTGCTCCAGCTGGTGAGTTGCACCATTGTCTCAGGAGGTTGCGCTGCTTCTTCGCTTCATGTGAGGCTCTGTTGGGGCCTTGCACATCCTTAGTGTCAATCAGGTTTCGCCCTTGCCTCCATTCCCCAGGCTCCATGTCCCCATTGCCTTGCTGAAGGTCCACGAGCCTGTTCTGCAAGACTGGGTAACGGGTGAGCATGAGATTGTGCAGGATACAGCAAGCTTCCATGATCCTCCTCACGGTCTCTGGGCAATGCTGCATGGTGGTGAGAAGTACCTGGAACCTGTTGGCCAGGATGCCAAAGGCGTTCTCCACCACCCGCCTTGCCCTGGACAGCCTGTAGTTGAAGATCCTCTCTTCACAGGTGAGGTATCTGGAACTGTAGGGCTTCATGAGGTAGGTTGTGAGGGAGAAGGCGTCATCCCCCACGATGAAGTAGGGCACATCTTGTGTGTCGTTGGGCAGGGGTTCTGGATCTGGGAAGCCCACCATGAGGTGGCCTTCCAGCTCCTCCTTGAGGTGACTGGCGTTGTATACCTGGGCATCTGAAGATGAGCCGTTGCCTGAAGCATCGATGTACATGAACTTGTAGTCAGCATCGACCATGGCGAAGAGGATGATGCTGAAGAAGCCCTTGGAGTTGAAATAAGAGGACCCCGACTTGGCTGGAGATTTGCAGGCCACGTGCTTGCCATCTATGGCTCCAACGGTGTGGGGGAAGTTCCACTTCTGATACCACTGCTCTGCAACTTTCTTCCATCCTACTTCAGTGGAGGGGCACTGGAGGAGCTCCTCCTTGTATTCTTCGATGATGGCCTGCACCACTTCTCTGACCACAATGCTGGTGGTGTTGGGTGGCACCCTCCAGCCGTACTGCATGCTCCTGTAGGAGGTCCCTGAGGCCAGGTGGCGCAGAGTGAGTGCCACCTTGAGCCCAGGTTTCAGGCTGGGCCGGAAGTTGGTGTTTGCCTTGGTCAACCTGGGTGTCAGCCGCTGCACAACTTCGTCAAACATGGCTGGAGGCATCCTCATGAAGTTCTGGAACGCCCGAGTGTCTTCGTTCCTGAGCTCCACCATCAACTTGTTGTACAGTCCGTCCTCTGCTCTTCTGGCGAACCATCTTCGGATCCAGATTCTTTTTGGGTGGCTCCTTTTCTTCTCGCAGTAGAGTTCACAGAGCCTGTAGATGGCTTCGCACTGTTGCAGAACGATGGTGGCTGCCGAAAGGACTTTGTTATAATCCACGGTGGACATGACTGGATGCTGTGGAAGAGGAAGAGCCAGATGAAGGCTGCAGAGGTCTGCACCGCTGGGCTGCTGTTCTGAAAGTGAGATGCAGGCAAGTTGCTCCCCCTTTTTATAGGCAGTATAGGTTTTCCGCTAGGCATCCTGTAGGCATCCCCTAGACATCCTTAATATCCGAGATAGGTCCCCTCTGCGAACGTTTTTTCCATTTTAAACGCTTTGTTTCTGTGCTGCATCCGTTCTGCATCCGTTCCACGTCCATTCCGCTTCCTCCCTGCGTCCGGGCGGATGCGAGTTGTGCAGATGCGCAGCGAATGCCAAGCGGATATAGCGGATGCGTAACGGATGCGTAGCGGATGCCTAGCGGATGCAGAATGGATGAACCGGATACATTTTCTGCGCAAAAGTTTTAGGCAGCCCAAAACTTTTGGAGTGGATGAAACATCAATAAACGGATGCTGGACGGATAGAGAGGAAGCAAAACGGAGACAGTGAGTACATTGCGTTTTCGAACGGATGGCAAGGTTTTTTGTCCGTTTTACATCCTCTTTGCATCCGTTGGTTCAGTGTGACATGGGCTTAAAGTGCTGGATTAGGAAATGGGAGACTTTGAGTTCTACCCTTCCTTAAGCGAAAAAAATCAGGAGTTGGGCCACCTGGCTCAGTATCTCTTTTAAGATTTTTCTAAAAACATTTAAAAAATAAAAAAAAAGGTTTGGACAGGAATGTCCCTTTGCCTTCTCTGGTTGTGGAGGAATTCTTAGCTCTTTCATTGTTCATAAAATGTTCAATTTCTTTTTCTCTCAGTTGACTGCCTTCTTTGAAGTCCTTCTTCAAAGATACTTTTTTACTGCTTTAATTTGGAGGGAAAAAATGTAAACATACAAAGGCACATCAAGATCCAAAGAGAAAATCCTCCATATTCCTTTTTATGCAATCCTTAAACCCCGAGGACAATTTTAGAGATGCTTAACAGTAAGTTGGGTTTAAAAGGAGTGTCTTTAAATGCCTTCTGTATGTCACAATCTGTGCAATTTGAGGAATGGCAATGCACACATTAAATGGGTTGTACTGTTCTGACCAAGGCTTTCCAAGACTGTAATTAAGCACACGCTTAGTTAAAACAACTCTTGTTTTATTTCAACGCTGGGAATTATGTTCATTTCCAGCCTGTAATGAGTCCCAAACAGTCCCTTGAGATAAGCACCCACCTTTCTCTCCTTTGAATTGCTGCCAATAACTAGAGTGCCAAATTAATTGTAAAAAACCAACCAAAGTACAAAGTCCACACAGAACTTAAAGAATGAATCTGAACTGAACGAACGACTTTGCTTCCTGCAAAGGTTTCATCACCTTTGCCTGTCCTTTATACCTCATGGGAGGGGCAATCACCTCCAAGCCTTACTCCCAAGTCACCCCTTTTGTCTCAGCTGCTCTTGCCTTCTAGCAGCCCTGTGCACACATGCACTGGGAACAGGCTTCCCTTGTTCCTCTGCCTTGCTGCTGCCAGACTCCAGAGGCTCCAAAGGCAGCACCCTACTCCCAGATGGTCCTGGCCCCATCTCTGCATCGGACACAGGACCCTTGTCTGACTCTCTCCAGACTCCTGGACTGGTCCCTGTTCTCCCCCACTGTCTGATTCCACTGCCATCTGTGCAGGCTGTCAGTGAACCACAATATGTTCTGTAAAGACTGTATTCTTTAAATCCAGTTTAAAATTTGAAGATGTAAGTCCCTTTTCTCCTTCTGTTTTCCAGCTGCCTTTATAGGAGATATCGCCTTGGATGAGGAAGACCTGAAGTTGTTCCAGGTGGACAGAATTGTGGACCTCACAAGGCATAAAATTGAAAGAACTGCTACGAATATTTCAGGTAGGGTTTGCTAACCTTCATAATGTTAGTGTCAACTCAAAACATTCCTAGGCCTGTTTTAGTAGTTGCCATAAAAAAGTGGGGGGAGGAACGAAATCTGGAAGAGCAATCCAGCATTTGGAGGCGAGAGTACATTTTGGCAAGCCTGAAATCTCCAGCCTGGTACCAATTGACAAAATTTTCATCTGTAGCCATACATCTGCTAAGGAGGAGACAAAATTGCAAAGTTTAAAGTGATGCTTGAAATAAGTTATTGTTATTAAATGGACACGCACCTCTCAAACAAAGGAATAATGGATGGAAACTGATCAAGGAGAGATTCAACCTGGAAATAAGGAGAAATTTTCTGACAGTGAGAACAATCAACCCATGGAACAAAAGTTGCCTTCGGAAGTTGTGGGAGCTTCATCACTGGAAACTTTCAAGAAGAGACTGGACTGCCCTCTGTCAGAAATGGTGTAGGGTCTCCTGCTTGGGCAAGGGGTTGGACTAGATGACCTAGAAGGTCCCTTCCAACTCTGTGAATCTGCGAATCTTAATAGTATCTATTAATTTTAAAACCAAGCTTATGTACAGTATATCTCCAGACTGTTTACTTTCCTAGAAGAAATGAAGTTATGTTAACATTTGCCTCTCTCACCATCCATAAATCCTTTCAGTTGAGTTGACAATAATTAACTTTTATATTTATTCTTCACTGCCAACCGCAAGTTGCATTATGAAGACTGCCGTCCCAGACTTACAATTTAAACACTTGCTGAACATTGTGGAATGACTTCCCAATTATAATATGTATGGCTACACTAGTGTTTGTAGTTAGAGTTTATTTAGGGTCCTTCTAGACAAGAGGTGTCGAACTCAAGGCCGGATCCAGCTTAGATCTGGCTCACAGGGCCGCCCTGAAAATTGCAAAGAACTGGCCTGCAGTCCCTCTGCCAGGGAAAACAGAGTTTGGAAGAGCTGCACGCAGCCTACCCAAGCTCATTTTTGGTTGCAACAGCCTCCTGCAGAGCATTTGGGCCACTATAGGCGCCCCCGACATGAATGACATCAAGGTGGCCACACCCACCCTGGCCATTCCCACCCATCCCACTGAGGTTAAACACAACCCCATCACAGCTCTCAATGAACTCGCGTTTGACACCCCTGTTAAAGACAGTTTTTTTCCCCTCTCCTAAAATTTAATGTCGAATTCAAAATTGAACAGAACTAGAAGAAACTGTTTTATTAAAGCATCACTTTTTTTCTTGAGCATCTACAGCACCGTGCAGAGAAGATACCTGTCAGGTGTAGCTCCATTCAAAATCCAAGAAAGAAAACCTTAGACTCCATGGTTATGGAGAAAAGGAAAATTTTCAATTTTACTGAAAATTGAAGTGGTAGCATCAGAAGAAATACCAGATCTGAGGCAACAGGTGCAAAAATCACAAATAGAAAGTTATGCCAATGTTCCCACCCCCAATAATTTGAACTCAGAGGTGTGTATGGTGTCATGTGGGGCATTTTCAGGTGACATTTCACACATCTGGTATACCAAGATGGTTGAACTTGGCCTAGAGAGATAAGAGGCTACACCTGCGCACTAAGCAAATAAGAAAGAAAACATCCCAACTTTTACATTTCATCAAATTAAACCTCCAGCACCCTTCCCCCCCATGAAGCCCAATTATTCTTCTCTCCCCCCATTTCTATGGCAGCCAGAAAGACAGCAGAAGCAGAAGAAGAATTCTTGGAGACTGACAATACCTTTTCTTGGTTAAATCCGAGCAGAGATGGTTCAGTCCATCTTAGTTCAGCCTTAGTTATTGGCCAGCAATACCAAAAAGACAATTTTCTTACCTCCTCAAGAAAGGGTGAACATAGTCAACCACAAGGGCCTCACCTCCTCACCATGATCACTCTCCTGTATTCTGTTTGCCACCTTACCACATTCAGGCTGCTCAAGGAAAGACCTCTTTTGCCGATTGCCATGACTTCTGCAACAACAATCGCAGCTTGCCACATGGGGACGTGTGAGGTTCAAACACAATAATGAACGATCACTAAATCATCAAATTGATCAAAGTTTGTGCTCAATCTGTCCTCTAACTGGATCAATATCAACATATGGGGCAGTCCTCGGACACAATATTGGAATTATAATTGGACTGTGATGTGTGACCGCATACTCTTTCTAAACAATTTATCAACTACAATGACTCACTTAACCACTTTGGCAAGCAAGGTTGCAAACTGGGGCAAAGCTCACTTCATAAATGTCTCACTTAACAACAGGAATTTTGGGATCAATTGTGGCCGTATACAGGACTTCCTGTATAGACCTTTTGCAGAGAAGGCCTTTCCCGAGGGCTTAACCAAAGATGACTTGAAAGGGGTGACAAAAATCACTGCAGGGAAGATAAACAGAGTGTGAAAACAGAGTGTTGCATCCATCATGTTCCTGTGAAAAGAAAATCAGGCATTTGCAATACTACTGTTAGTTCAGCTGCTGTTCCTGCAGAGATTTGAAAGCAGGCACAGTCACCTGGCACACGTCCACTGATAACATTGGCAGGATCTTGGGTCACCAGGAAAAAAAGACAAAAGATACATACCCTCTTTGAGGAGGCACAAGTGATCAGCTGTGGTTTTTTTTTAGTAGAATAAGAACCATTATGTGAAGGATTTTTCCTTGGACTAAAGAATTCTCTCCTACCATTGACATTTGCTCAATGTCTGCAAGAAAATTATGTATGTAATACCTTTGAGTCATCATTGACTCCTGGCAACTACCTGGACAGATTCCTGCAGTATTCTTAACAATGTTTTTAGGAAGTATCTTCTTGCCTTCCCTTTTTGTTCTTCCTAAGACAGAGAGATGTTCAAAGCCATCCAGTTGACTTCATGCAGAACCCCATGTCCCCAATTTTTAGCCTGGTACCTTTCTTCCAATGGTGGGCTACAACTGGTTTAACAACCGATTTGGTGAGCATGTGCTTTGCGTGTATGCACAACGTTCAAAAACCACCTATTTTAAGCTTAAAATTTTACCTTCTATGTCAGTGCTGGTGAATAAAACAGCTGAGGCGTGGAAATTCGCTGTGCTGCGCAAATCAATTGAGCTAAAAAACAGGAAAATTTCAGACAGGAAAGAGTGGGCTGGCAGGGCCAACTACTTACCAGAACTACCGGTTCTGTAGAACCGGTTTGAACCGGTAGCAGCCCACCACCACTTTGTCCTGATATCAAAGTAGCATCAAAGTATAAGAATAGAATATCAAAGTATAACATCAAATAAAATAAAAGTATAACATCAAAGTATAAGAGAAAAGGAATGAAAAACTAGGGGATCCACATGTCCATAGTACATCCAACCTCCGCAAATTGGCATTCCAGACATGCTCTTCAAGTGTTAATGGTTGACCTGGTTGGTTTTAACTCACAAATGTTGTGGGCTTTTTAACAAAGGGATGGTCCACATTGTCAGCCTCGAAGGTAATGGTTGGATTGTGAGAAAAGGTGGCCATGAGATGTCCTGTCTTCTTTGTGGAGTTCTGGTTTAAATGATGGGACCAAAATGGAACCAAGAGTAGCAATAGCAATAGCAATAGCGCTTAGATTTATATACCACTTCATAGTGTTTTACAACCTTCTCTAATGGGTTTACAGAGTCAGTATATAGCCCACAACAATCTGGGTCCTCATTTTACCCACCTCGGAAGGATGGAAGGTTGAGTCAACCTTGAGCTGGTCAGGATCAAACTTCTGACAGTGGGTAGCAGAGTTAGCTTGCAACACTAACCATGATAGCACCAACTCTCAACAAACTCATGCAACCAGCACCTCACCTCCCAATGACCCTTACCTGACATGACCTCCCAATTACAAGTTCCATGAGAAGACCCTCACCTGACATGACCCACATCTGACCCACCACAAGATCCATCACAACACAGTAACTGGATGCAACCCTGACCCATCACAAGACCCTCACTGACATGACCCCCCAATTACAAGACCTACACACAAAGTTCTTATAAGCAGAAGAACACCAACACTAACATCCCCTAACCATGGGTGTCAAACTGGATTTCTCCAAGAGCCGGATCAGCATTGAAGTTCTCCTCTGCGGGCCAGCAGGGGGGTGGGGGGTGGGACGGACACCTCCAGCACCCTGCTGGCCAAAATGGGGCATGAAGGATCCACGCACTGCTCCCCAATGCCTTTTTTTCGCCCTCCATGGCCTCCTGCAGCACTCTGCTGGCCAAAAATGGGCCATGTGGCCTGTTTTCAGCCTGTTTTTCAGCCATTTTCAGTCCGGTTTTCAGCCTGTTTTCAGCCCAGTTTTTGGCCCAATTCGGGCCAGCAGTCTTGCAGGAAGCTATGAAGGGTGAAAACAAAGTGCAGGAGGAGGCCACACACAGCTCATTTTAGCCATCAGAGGCACTGTGGGTCAGTCGCTTGATATCACTAGACTGGCCACATGGGCTGGATTTAAGCACCCCATGGGCCCGATTCAGTCTGTGGGCCTTGAGTTTGACACCCCTGCCCTAAACTCTGCTGAAGATATTACTTAGCCCCGTAACAAAGCTCGGAGAACGAACTCCCACCTTCAATCCTTCTTGTACATATATACCACAAGGCTTATCTTCTATAGCAGTGGTGGCTAACCTTTTTGGGTTCCTGTGCCGAAAATTGCGTGCACATGTGCCAGCACCACATCACAGGCTGGGTCCAGCCCGCAGGCCTTGTCTTGGACACCCCTTATTTAGATTGTTGTCTCCTCACAGGGAAAGATGCAAACAGCACCAACATCCGACCTGGAAGGCAGCAGAGGAGACGATGGAAACAAGGCTGGGGAAGGCCTCGGAGTCGGCGAGCAGCCACTTCCCGCCCCGAGAGGGTATGGCCAGACGGAGTAATTCCATACGTGATCACCGGAAACTTCAGTGGTGAGTTGGAATTTGAAGATGAGTTTAAAATGTTCATTCGTGGCGGGTTCTGTTTTGACCCAACTCTTTGCTTCTCTACATTTCGTGGGTATTACTGGGTCTTTTAAGACTCTTGGCGTCTTTCCAAGAGATGGCTTTTAATTGTGCAATTTCGTTTGCACAATTTTGACATCATTATCTTCTCTTAGTGACTACTCTGACTTTTCCTAATGCTGTTCTTTCCTCTTTGTGCAGAAGAGGGAGAGTCATTAGAAAAGAAAATGGCAAAATAACTGCAAATGTCTTTTTTGCCTGGTAGCATTTGACAGATGCATTGTTACTCCCTGAAAATTAATATTCATATACCAGTGCATAATAATATTGGAGTGTTTGCAGCTGGGCCTTCCTTATTTCCCTTTCTCTTCGTTACCTTTCTCGTAGCAATTTAGAAATCCTTGAATCACAATTTGATCTTCTCTTGAGGAGCTGTTGAAAAGAGGAAGCCGGCAAGAAATTAGGCTGAAACCCTTTATGCAGCTGTTCCAAACTGAACACGATCTATAGAAATTTCTCCTTTTCTGTCTAGAATCTGCAACTGCCGTCTCTTTAATTTTTGAATACAGCTGTATTTTTCTAGATGGAATTGAAGCTTGAGAGACATTTGCTTCGTGAGTCTTTGAAGTATCTATTGTGCTTTATAATCTAGCTCACATGTCCCTGAGATAAACAGATTGGGATGCATTGCCTCTGGAACAGCCAATCTTTTATGCTTTCTGATCATCTTGTACAATTCACGTTTAATCCTAAGGTCGGATACAAATGAAACATTGAATACATAAATATGTCTGTCTGTCTGTCTATCATCTCTCTCTCTATCTATCTATCTATCTATCTATCTATCTATCTATCTATCTATCATATTTAGGGGACATGGTGGCTGAATGGCTAAGACACTGAGCTTGTCGATCAGAAAGCTCAGCAGTTCAGAGGTTCGAATCCCTAGTGCCACATAACCGAATGAGCTCCTGTTACTTGTCCCGGCTTCTGCCAATGTAGCAGTTCGAAAGCATGTAAAAAATGCAAGTAGAAAAATAGGGGCCACTTTGGTGGGAAGGTAACAGCATTCCTTGTGCCTTTGGCGTTGAGCCATGCCAGTCACATGACCATGGAGACGTCTTCGGACAGCGCTGGCTCTTTGGCTTTGTAATGGAGATGAGCACCACCCCCCTAGAGCCGGAAACGATTAGCACATATGTGCGAGGGAAACCTTTACTTTTACCTTTATCTATCATCTATCTACTATCTCTATCTCATCTATGTTTATGTATCATATAAATATATGTGAGAAAAACAATATAATGGAGTCTAAAAAAGAATAAAGGACATAGTTACTGAAACAAATAAAAATAAAATACTTCATCCTAAGTAATGGTACAATGTATTGCACAAATGGTAGCACAAACTTATTTTCAAGTCCTTGCCCAAGAATAGCCTTAAATAGAAATCATACATTCTACCTGGAAGTTTTTTTTTCAAGACAGCATTTTTATTGATTTATTAAATTAAGTTGCTGCTTCTCCCACCACGGGGCTACTCTAGGTGGCTTACAATAATATAAATATCCATGTAAGCCGACTTGGGTCATCTTGAGTTGCAAGTAGGTGGCAATATAAATTTTCTAAAATAAATAAATACAATAAAATAAGTAAAGGAAGAAAAATGAAAGAAGTGTAAACAGAGGTAAAATAATAGAACTATGGAATAAACAATGACCAAGGAACACAACAAGATTAAATGCATCAATAAAAATGGATGGGTGGAGAGCAGGGAGGAGGTGGGGGAGTCTGCCATCAATCTAGCAGCCACCTCCAGTGTGGAACTCCTCCATTTGGTCTCCAAGTCAATCTGTATGTATGTAAGGGACTGTCTAGATTCCTTGCATAAGGACCAGTGTACAAGTAGTTCTCGACTTAACAACAGTTCATTTAGCAACCGTTCAAAGTTACAATGGCAGCGTGATGATCCCGGGCATGGCACAAAAGCAACAAAGTCACAAAAATAGGTAAAGTCCCTTTAATTCCTGAACTTGGCCTCCAATATCCAATTATCATCAGCTGGAAAAAAACTCTCCCAAGAACAGTTTTTAAAGGGAAGAAATTCCATCCAAACCCAAAGTACATATAAATTATAAATTAAAACCAACACAAACCACGCTGCAGCAATTAACGAGAAAGGGCAGGATAAGGGATTGAAGACATAAAAAGATAACGAAATACACATATTTGGGAGGACGCCAGAACTCAGATAAGACTTGACAAACCAACATAATTTCATGCTTTGCTTCCAGCAACTTTGCCCTTTGTTGGGGCAAAGAAATGCACAGTTTGCCCTTTAAAACAGTCTTCCCACTGCAACCCATGAAAAGGATCAGGGCCCTTTTCTCCCCCATAAACCACGCAACTCACATTGCTCCCTTATCCGTTCTTCCCTGCATGTCCTAGGATGAAGAGAGGGTGAGCCTGGATCTTCCTCTGAATGCCCAGCCGGACTGTGCCCTTCCCCAGTTTCCTCCACAGCCACTGGATCCACACTCCCACTCCCTGTCTGCTGTTCCACCTCTCCCTTGGAATCAGATTCCAACAGGGAAGGGCATGACAGGCAGTGAAAAAAGTGATTTATGACCATTTTTCACATATACAACCATTGCAGCCTCCCCATGATCACAAGATCAAAAATGCAGCTGCTTGGCCAATGAATGACTCATGTTTATGATAGTTGCAATGTTCCAGGGTCACGTGATCTCCTTTTGCGACCTTCTGGCAAGCAAAGTCAACGGGAAAAGCCAGATTCCCTTAAGAACAGTGTTAGCGATTTAACAACTGCAGTGATTCACTCAGCCACTGTGTAAAAAAGGTGGTGAAATGGGGCAAAATTAATTAACAAGTGTCTCAGCAACATAAATTTGAGGCTCAGTTGTGGTTGTAAGTCGAGGACTATCTGTAATAGTATATATAACCTATTGCAGGGATGGGCTGCTACTGGTTTTCACTTGTTCGAGAGAACTGGATGTTAATTTTACATCTGGTTCGCCAAACGGGTAGTTGCGATGACTGGCTGGCCCCACCCACCCTGCTCCATCCCTCCCAGGAGTCTCCATGTGCCCCATTTTGGAAGTAAGTGCAGGCCCCATGCAGCAGCTCAGGGAGGGCAAAAAATTGGTCTCCTGAATGTTCCAGAAGACCAGAAATAGGCCCGTTTCTGGTCTCCAAAGAGCCTCTGGAGCCGGGATGGCTGTTTTTGCTGCACCGGAGGCTCGATGAAAGCCTCTGGAGCCTGGGGAGGATAAAAATGCCCCCCCCCCCCATCATGGTGCAGGAGGCCAATTAGGCCACGCCCACCCAGCAACCAGGCAGAAAACCAGTTGCTAAATTCTTTGAAGCCCACCCTTGGCCTCTTGAACTGTCACCATATGGACATAACCGAAGATACAGAGGAGTTTCTTCAAAACAGACCCTTAAAATTGGACTGAGATGGCATGATCTAGGTCTTGTCTATCATACAATGTCATTTGAACTTCTCCATCTTAGCACTGGTCTCTGGCACAGTATCTTCATAGAGGTTCATATGGCTCTCAAACTGATCAAATGTAAATATGAACTCTGAAAATTTGGCTTTTTTCCCAGGTCATGAGTTAGGATGGGTTTATCTGTTAATAGATGATTCAGAGTTTTGATCCCTTTAGGTGGAGAATCCCATCTCTTTTTCCTAAGAATCCACGTCACTGTTTTATAGAAAATATAATTCTTTATTGGCCAAGTATGATTGGACACACAAGGAATTTGTCTCTGATGCATATGCTCTCATTTTTTACAAAAAGCTATAAGTGATAAATCATTATCATCGTCATCCTAAAAATACATTCCTCCTAAATCATAAGATACTTAGTGATAGTCACAGGATACTAAATAAGTAATCAACATAAATCGTACTAGGAAACTAAATAAAACAGTATAAATCGTAAAGATACAAGCAACAAAGTTATAGTCATAAGCAGAAAGGAAATAGGTAAATAGGGAAGATGAGAAGAATAATAGTAATACAGCCTTAATAGTTTGACAGTCTTGTGGGAATTAGTTGTTTAGCAGAGGAATGGCATGGGGGAAAAACTGTCCTTGTGTCTAGTTGTTCTGGTGTGCAATACTCTATAGCATCATTTTGAGGGTAGAAGTTGAAACAATTTATGTCCAGGATGTGTCTGTAGATATTTTCACAGACCTTTTTTGGCTCATGCAGTATACCAAGTCCTCAGTGGAAGGCAGGTTGTTAGCAACTGTTTTTGTTTATTTTTCCTGCAATTATCCATTGAAGTCTGTATCTGTCTTGTTTGGTTTCAGAGTTCTTCATTGCGTTCTTCAGAACTGTAGAGTGCATGGCTGAAACAGTGGATGGAGGTCTTTTCCTGTCTCTGACCACTTTTGGGACTCTTTTTGTTTCTCACAGGCATTCAGCGAGCTATTTTTCGACAGGCCATGCGTCATTGGGAGAAATATACTTGTGTGACCTTCTTGGAACGAAGCGATGAGGATAGCTACATTGTGTTTACATACAGGCCATGTGGGTAAGCAACAGGGAAGACATCCAGTCGATTGCATAAAGTCTTTCTCTGGTACGGAGGAGGAAAACCTTAACACTCTCAAGTCTCAAAGATTGGCCAAGGAATATAAAATATTGCCAATTGCTTCATACATTGGACCACAGGCCAAAGGCTGCTCATCCAGTGTCTGTTATGTAGACATGTTTGTGTAGACAGAATTTCTGGAAGAACATTTCCAAAAAAAGATGAATCAGAGATTGGAAGGATTTGAAACCAAGAAACAGAATCCCAGGAATAATAACATAACCTGTTTTTAATTTTGCTTTTGGTAATCTCTTAACTCTGATATTGACTTTAAAAAAGAAATACAATCACCTTGAGTTCTCTATGGCACCATATGAAAGTGGCTAGGTGCAAGTATCTCCATAACAGGTAGGACAGGACGCTATCATTCGAAATAGAAGGAAACTTGAAGGAAATATCAGATTCCAGTCCTCTTTTTTTCTTCCTCCTTCAAGAATAACAATAGAATTTAGACTTATATACTGCTTCATAGTGCTTTATAGCACTCTCTGAACAGCTTACAGCAGAATCAGCCTTTTACCTTCAACAATCTGAGTCCACATATTTTTTTTTTTTTAAAGTTGTTCCGTGCATGATAATTGAACTTAAATTTATGGTAGCACTAAATTTACAAATCAGTTAAGTTACTTGCTTTCTTTTCCTACAGAGGTTCAAAGGCTCTTAAGAGCCACCAATAACATTCTTTAAATTACTTTTACTTTGGAATACACTTTTAAATACTCACATACATATTTATTTGTATTTATCTTTATTTGGGTCGCTTCTCCTGGGGAAAAGCAATTATGAGAAAGGAGAATGTGTCCAAAATGCTTCCAGTTTTGGCTACCACAATATAAAAAAGATGTTGAGACTCTGGAAAGAGTGCAGAGAAGAGCAACCAAGATGATTAGGGGGCTGGAAGCTAAAGCATATGAACAATGGTTGCAGGGATTAGATATGTCTAGTCTAGTGAAAAGAAGGACTAGGGGAAATATGATTGCAGTGTTCCAGTATTTAGGGGATCAAACTATTTTCCAAAGCACCAGAAAGCAAGAGAAACAACAGATGGAAACTAATCAAGGAGACAAGCAGCCTAGAATGGAGAAATTTCCTAATGGTAAGAACAATCAACCAGTGGAATGGTTTGCCTTCAGAAGTTGTGATTGCTCCATCACTGGAGGCCTTCAAGAAGAGACTGTCATTTTCTGAAATGATAGACTCTCTTGCTCGAGTGGGGGATTGGACTAGATGAACTCCAAGGTTCCTTCCAACCCTGTTATTCTATGTTCCAAAAAGTTTACTTTTTAGAACGGGGGATAAAAATCTTAAAGAAGTTTGTTCCATGTTTTCTACTTCTTCCATGGTCTTCCGAGAAGTCATGCATTCAACCTAATGCTCATTTGTGTCCAATACAGGTGCTGTTCCTATGTGGGGCGCAGAGGTGGGGGACCCCAGGCCATATCTATCGGAAAAAACTGTGATAAATTTGGCATTGTGGTGCATGAGCTGGGCCACGTCATTGGGTTTTGGCATGAACACACACGCCCAGACCGGGATGCCCACGTGTCCATCTTTCGTGAAAATATTCAGCCAGGTAAACGCTTCTCTCTTCTTCTTTTTTTGCATCCTAAATGAATCCTGACAACCAGACAAAAGTTCCGTATCTTAGAAAACATGAACATTATCCTCTCCATCCCTTGCCTTTGTAAAATCATTTGCACCTGCATCCATTTCCTTCTATACCTCTTTACAGGTAGTTGTTGAGTTATTTTATTCATTTAGTAACTGTTCAAACTTACAACAGCACTGAAAAAAGTGACAAATGACCATTTTTCCACACTCACAACTGTGGTGGGATTCAAACATTTTTACTATCAGTTCTGTGGGCATAGCTTTGTGGGTATGATGTGGCTTTGTGGGTGTGGCAGGGGAAGGATACTGCAAAATCCCAATTCCCTCCCCCATCCCACTAACCTGCTTTCCAGCTCTGTTCTCCTATGCAGGGCAACCAAAGAAGATCTAGCCGATCACCTGAGACTCGGGAGGCAGAGAAGAGATGGGGGCGGGGTCAGAGGTGGGATTTGCCGGTTTTCCAAAATACTCAAATTTTCTGCTACTGGTTCTCCGAACTGGTCAGAACCTGCTGAATACCACCTCTGTCTCACGACCGTTACAGCATCCCCATAGTCATGTGGTCAAAATTCAGATGCTTGGCAACTCTTTCATATTTTATATATATGATGGTTGCACTGTCCCAGAGTCATGTGATCACATTTTGTAACCTTCTTTCATGCCATTGTTAGAGTTGGACTCTGAGGGAGAGGAGGAACAGCTGACAGGGAGTGGAGGTATGGCTCCAGAGGTTGTGGAGGTGGTTGGGGAAGGGCAGAGGCTGGCTGGGTAGTCAGAGGAAGAACCAGGCCCATCCCTTCTTCATTCTAGGACACACAGAAATGAATGGAGAAAGAAACAACTTGGCTTACAAGAGAGGAAGTGGCCATGATCCCCCTCATTGGATGAAGCTGGGGAGAATATAATATAATATAATATAATATAATATAATATAATATAATATAATATAACATTGTTCACCCTAACTGGTTTAGGTGAAATAATAACTATGAATCATAGTTAGTGTATGCAGCTTTAACTGTGAAATAGCAATTGTGGGAGTGGTTATGAAAACCATATAAAAGTAGCAAGGCTACAGCTTGCTCTCTCTCTCTCTGGCTTTGATGATCCCTGATTACTGCTTGGAAGCAAGACTGCATTGCTCGAACGGGAGAGACAACAACGGACTGATTTATGGGAACTGACAATAGGATATTCTACATGGACTTTGCTAACTGAATATCCCTGAATGGACTGACTACATGGTAAATGAATATTGGACTGTTTTTGACTATGCTATAAAACTTATACTGGAATAAAATATATTCTTGATAGCACAAGCGTATCTGTTATTTTTACTGTATGTTAATAAACATACAAGCTTAGCTCACTCATTTATCTGTGTGCCTATCTGACTAACGCTGCACATTCTGTTTAGCTTGTCTACCTAACCCTGGTTGGGGAACCCAGGCTTAACAAATATAATATAATATAATATAATATAATATAATATAATATAATATAATATAA
>BLBF01000065.1:5832661-5848104 GCA_015471245.1 Laticauda colubrina | reverse complement strand
ATATAATATAATATAATATAATATAATATAATATAATATAATATAGACAGTTACAACACAGAGTTGCTAGAAGCAAAGCGTGTTTTATTTTGGGCTGACGTTATCTTGGTTGGTGTCCTTCCAACAGACTGTGCTTTGTTATCTCCTTGAAATTGGTAATTATTTATCCTGGTCCATTGTGGAAATTCCTTCATTGTAGTTTGTTTTGGTTTTTTATTTCACCTCTATCTGCTCATTAAGTTCGGACTGTATTGCTTTCTTTTTAAGACTATTTTTGCATAAGTTTATCTCCAACTGAGAATTATTGAACAGTGGGGCCAAGTTGGAGCATTAAAGGACATTTATTTACGTTTTGGATTTTGTTACATTTGTGTTACACTCTGGATCATCACATCTTCTGACAATGCTAAGATTCACTTAACAACTGTGTTACTAACTTAGCAACTGCAGTGAATCATTCAACAACTGGCATGAAAGACTGTAGAATGGAGCAGAACTCACTTAACAAATGTTTCACTTAGCCACAGAAATGTGGGGCTCAATTGTGGTCAAAAATCAAGGACTACCTGTACTTCCCTTTCTTACTAGCTTATTCCATCCTCACTGCTTTTCCCTCCAAATGCATATTGATGTGTCTGGGGTTTTCATATTCTTCCAAGATATCTTGCATCCTGCTTGATACTGAGGGAAGTCACCCCTCCTAGAAGAATGAAATATTTCAAGAAATATCAAAAAAGGCAGAATATTCTATTTTCCTGAAGGAGAAACATGTTTCTAAAGGCAGAAACCAGCTCCCTGCCCCCGGCAGATATTTTGGTGCACATTAAGAAAGACTGGGCCAGCCTATCTACAAGACAAAAGATCTCCAGCTCCAGGGTGCTGGGATTAAAACATGATCCTCCAGGACATAATAGGACAGAGGTCTCCAAACTTGGCAATTTTAAGACTTGTGGACTTCAACTCCCAGAATTCTCCAGCCAGCATAGAATTCTGGGAGTTGAAGTCCACAACTCTTAAAGTTGCCAAGTTTGGGGACCCCTGTAATAGGATTAACCCAACTAGCAGCAGAGCTCACTGCAGGGCACGATCACCTGGGGACATTGCATCACTCAGCAAACTTCAACTAAATCTGGGACTCAAGACAACCTACAAAGTTAGCTACAACCTCTGCAACAGCCAATAGAATACATGTTCTTGCACAGGAACAGGAAGCTCAAGTGCAAAGCCCAAGAGAAGGTATAAATACCCCTCACTCTCAACTCCATGTTGTCAGCTGCCCAGAACCACCCATGTGGTTCTGCTTCATCATTAAGCCATCTTTCCAACCAGCCTACATGCTTCCAGTGGAACTCCTGGCTTGGAACAGAACCAGATGGATATTTCTTCCAACAATTCTGTATATTGAAAGAATTAAGGCAGATTTTCATAGTTGGAAAGAGTCCCAGGACTGGCCAAGTGTCAGCTGAATTTGCTTATTTAGTTACGCTGACCCACAAGCACCTCGAGCTGACTCAGCATTTCTTTATTTGTCAAATTTTAAAACCTCCCATTTCCCTCCCAGATGGACTTGGACATTGTACAAATGAAAGATTAAAAACAATACAGGTAGTCCTCAACTTATGACTACAATTGAATCCAATGTTTCTGTTGCTAGACAAGGCAATTGTTAAATGAGTTAGGCCCTGTTTTATGACCTTTTTTGCCAGAGTGATTAAGTGAATCACTGCAGTTGTCAAGTTAGTAACGTGGTTGTTAAGTGGACTTCCCCATTGACTTTGTCAGGAGTTTGCAAAAAGCGATCACATGACCCCTGGGACACCACAACTGTCACAAATATACGCCAGTTGCCAAGTGGTCATAAGTGTGAAAAACACTTGTGACTTACATTTTAAATCATTTTTTTCCGGTGATGTTGTGATGTCATACAACCACTTAACAAAGAACTGTAAGTCAAGGACTACCTGTATATACGATGTAAAAAGAGGCAAGCAATGTTAAAATTAAATGAATGGCAAAAGGAGGATTTTCAGGTGCCCTCGGGGTATGTGTGTACGTGTGTGTGTGTGTGTTCCAGCATAACTCTGGAATACCTCAAGCAATTTCAACCAAACTTGGTACACAGATGACTTAGTCTCTAGAAACAAATACTGTGGGGGTAAAACACCACTAACATCCCTTGCTGTTAAAATACAGCCTGTTGTGCCTTCAAATGGCTTCTACCGTGCTGCCTTCAAATGGCTTTTACTGTACAGTGCTGTGGAGTTGCCATGATAATGGCATCACAGTACTCCAGAAGGGAACTCTCTTTGGTAAGGGGGAAAATACAACATTAGAAATTATGTTTTTTCCAGGTCACCAAAATCAGGGCTTTTCCTGTCTAATAGAGGATTGGGATAAATTAGGATAAATAAAAATACCCGGGCAACTCTGGATTATAGGCTAGTACAATGTAAAAAGAGGCAAGGTTAAAATGAAATGAGAGGCAGAGGGAGGATTTTCAGGGTGCCAACCAGTCCAATGGTTGCATGCTCCTCTGTGCACCCGAAGCAAGGCTGCAGAACCATGGTTTCGCACCTTTCTGGAAGGCCAGAAAATGGGGACCCCTTGTCTCTGGTTGGGGGAGGAATGTTTCCCACGATAGAGGCAACGGCAGAGAAGATTCCCTTCCTGCACCCCATCAGTGTAATTCTTTGACTGAGAGGGTCCATCACACACCTTCCCTGCTTGACCAGGTGGGAGGGGCTGATTTAATGGGGCAAAAACAGTTCTGCAGGTAAACCTGGTCCCTATTCCAAGTAGGGTTATGGGCTCAGATCATTGCTCTGTATTTTGGGGAATCACACACAAGAAATCAGAGGTTGCCATAAACAAGCAGGATGGTGCAAGAGAAAACACCGAATCTGCTAACCCTTGGGGGACAATATTTGCTCCAGACCCTCTAAATCAGGGATGTCAAACTCAATTTCATTGAGGGATGCATCAGGGTTGTGTTTGACTGGGGGGGCGGGGTGCAGTGTGTGTGTGGCCAGCATGGGTGTGGCCAGCTCAATATCACTCATGTCAGGGGTGCCTGTGGTGGCCCAAGTGCTCTGCCAGGGAAAATGGATTCCTGAGCTCCGTTTTCAGCTGTGACTGCCTCTTGCAACCCTCTACCAGAGCTCCATTTTTGCTGGCAGAGACACCACGGGCCGATCCATTGCTGTTTCCAGGGTGGCTCCTTAGGCCAGATCTAAGCACCCCATGGAACGTATCCAGCCCCTAGGCCTTGAGTTTGACATCCCTGCTCTAAGCTATCTTGCAATTTTCATGCTTCTTCCTCTTGGTCCTCTTCTGCAGGGCAGGAGTACAACTTCCTGAAGATGGAACCTGAAGAGGTGGAGTCCTTGGGCGAAACATACGATTTCGACAGCATCATGCACTACGCCAGAAACACCTTTTCCAAGTGAGACTCCCAATTTGTCTTGTTTGACATGTTTGCTCAGCCTATGCCATTTTTAGCTTATTTTTTTTCAGCTGAAGAAGAACACCTGGATTAAATATATATATATATATGAATGCAGTTCAGCTTCCTTCGGGTATTATCCCACGTCATTGTAATGCTTTTAAAGTTGTAGCAACATTTCAGCAGAATCTCATCTGCCATCATCAGGCTTCTGTATGGATGTGGGTCTCACAGCTTCTGGTTTCAAATTCGAGTCTGTCTGTGCTCAGGTGTTTTGTCTGTTTTGTGGCACTAAAACCCTAGCCACCATAGAAAACCCCAACCACAGAATCATCAGAGAAGCCATAGAGATTGAAAAAAGACCTGAAAGCATGAATAGAAGAGATGATTCTAGCAGACTGTCAATCATTTGGAAGCCTGCACTCTCAAATAGAAAGATCTCCATGCCACAAGCCAGGCAAACACCTGGGCAAAAACAGACTCTCTCTGAAAGCTCCAACCTAACCCCCCCACCAGGCACCCAGGTGAAACCCAGCTTGCTAATAAAGAGCAGCCGTCCCTTCACACGCAGCCAAGCTGCACTGAAAGCCTCCAACACAAGAACAGACTGTTGCCAGCCAATCAAAGCCACAAAACAGACAGAAGAAACCAGGAACACCAATCAATCAAACTCCAAGTCCAATGAAATAGGTCCAGGCTCCCAGCCAATCAGAATGAACCAGCCTCAAATTTAAAAACCAGGAGCTGTAAGACCCACATCCATACAGAAGCCTGATGATGGCAGATGAGATTCTGCTGAAACGTTGCTACAACTTTAACAGAACTACAATGACGTGGGATAATACCCGAAGGAAGCTGAACAGCACATATATATATATATATATATATATATATATATATATATATATATATGTATGTATGTATGTATGTATGTATGTATGTATGTATGTATGTATGTATATATGTATATATATATTTTCTGAGGTTTTCGCGTGTATTTGTATGTGGATCTTTGGTTATTCGGGTTTTCTCCCGCGTAAAATTGGAAGTATCTAGGCGACATTTCAATGAAGTCTCATTCATCATCTTCAGGCTTGTTTCTTCGGCTCTGAGAAACACAGAGTTGAGAAGCACACGTTGCCTTTCCTGATCAATACCTTTCCTCATCGCAAGTGGGAACACCTCTATGGCTTTCTTGATATCAACCCTTTCATATATTTATTTTTGAGTCAAATTTTTATTTATATATAAACATTTTGAACACAGTGTAATGTCTGAGCATACCATTTTACAAAAGAGGGGGGAGGAAATAACATATATTTTGATAGCAATAATAGTAGTACAACAGAATGATTCTAACCATATTTATAATTATGTTGGCTTATTTGTAAACCTATTAATTATATTAGCATACTTATAGTTATAAACAATGTTCATGTTTAATTTATACATAACAATGTTCTTTCTTAATCTAATTTCTACCTCTTATCTTTAACCATTGATAAAACCTATTTGTGATGACCTAGGCTTGGCACAAAGGAAACACAGTCAGATAATCAATAGGAGTCCCTTTATTAGCTCCAGCTTTGCTCCCAATGTCTTGGTTACCTTCTGGCTGGAGAAAAACTCTCACAGGAACAGCCTTTGGCTGCAGAGAATCAAATCCAAAATGTGGTCAACAAAAACTGTAACTAAAGTCCAATCAAGGCAAGATGAAATAATTAGTCTGGCAGGGCAAGAGAAGGAATTCCAGATGTGAAGGAATGGCAGTAATATCCTCCCCAGTTGGGAGGATACCGGAAACGCAGATAATTAAAGTCAACACAAGATAAAGTCATGTTTGTTCCCAGAAGCCGCCACTCTCAGCTTGCATCTCTTTTAAATTATCTTCCCAGCTGTGGCTAATGAAGGGAATCAAGGCCCTTTCCTCCCCTGTAAGCCCCGCAACCCACGTTGTTCTCTTCTCCATTTCTCCCTGCGTGCCCTAGGATAAAGAGGGTCTTCCTCTGAACTCCCTCTCCCTTGTTCTAACTCTGCCCTGCTCTGCCCAGCCGGACTTTGCCCTTCCCCAGTTTCCTCCACAGCCAACGGAGCCACACTCCCACTCCCTGTCAGCTGTTCATTTTCCTTCTCAGATTGACTCCAACGGGGGCATGACACTATTCCACGTTAAAGAATATTCTGTAAATGTCAATCTATCCATCTCTGCACAGTCCAATATTTTCTGAATTATATTTTCATCTGAGGGAGTGTATCAACCCTTTCCAACAACTCCTGGGACACATCCACAAGGCCGTGGCCCATTCAAAACTGGGCTAGAGAAGTGATGGCGAGCACATGAATGCACGCACAGCTCCATTTGCACGAGGAGCATGGGAGTGATGGGTGCACATGCCTACCTCTTCTGCAGAGCCATCTCTCATCTCCCACCAGTCCACAAAGTCAGATAAGTTGGGGACCACTGCTTTAAGAAGTCCCATGTTCTTCCTCCTTGCCCCATTTTTCTGCTCATAACAGTACAGTTAAAAAAAAAAAAAACCAACCCAAAATGGAAAGGATCGTATCTTCCCCTGACTCTCATCTACTATTTCCCACCCTGACGTTCATAGCTTTTCAGCCAAATTACCTAATTCCACAGAACAAAATTTGATGAATGAGCAGAGAGATTATATGTAGAATCCCAGTGGAAAGGAAGGATCATAAACATATCTGGCATTTCCTGCGGTGGTAGCCCTTTTCCTCCCCAGAGTCAATAAAGGATTGTTCTCTAGAAAATAGCCTCCAGAGCTTGAATGTCAGTAATCTTATATGTGCAATGTTAACCCTTTCCCTGAGAACCTAATAAAAGCTATAGTTTTGTTTCAGCCTGTTGCTTTCCATCTGCTGGCCTTCTCCCTGTCTGTTATCAACCCTTCCACTCTTTGCAAAACATAAACCATCTAATATTCTGAATGCAGAGGCCGTTAGAGATACAGATTAACAGAGTTGGAAGGGAAATTGTCTCCTGCTACAAGGTCATCTAGTCCAATCCTCCCCACCCAAGCAGGAGACCCTACACCATTTCTGACCAGTGGCAGTCCAGATTCTTCTTGAAAGCCTCCAGTGATGAAGCTTCCACAACTTCTGAAGACAAATTCTGTTCCATGGGTTGATTGTTCTCACTGTCAGTTATCTCCTTGTAGTTCATAACAGCTAGTCCCCTAGTTGCAATTGTTCACTTAGAGGCCATTCAATGTTACAAAGGCATTGGCGGAAAAGTGACTTATGACTGTTTTTCACCATGACAAGTGTTGCAACATTCTCATGGTCATGTAATCAAAATTCAGACATTTAACAATAGAATAGGAATAGGAATAGGAATTAGAATAGAATAGAATATTGGAATGAAGAATAGAATAGAAAAGAATTCTTTATTGGCCAAGTGTGATTGGACACACAAGGAATTTGTCTTGGTGCAAATGCTCTCAGTGTACATAAAAGAAAAGATACATTCGTCAAAAGTCAATAATCATCAGGTACAACACTTAATGATAGTCATAGGGTACAATAAGCAATCAAATCATACTAGGAAACAATCCATATGAATTATGAGGATTCAAGAGACAAAGTTACAGTCATAGAGTCACAGGTGGAAGGGGATGGGTGATAAGGAGTGATGAGAAGATTAATAGTAATAGTAATGCAGACTTTATAAATAGTTGGACAGTGTTGAGGGAATTATTTGTTTAGCAGAGTGATGGCATTCGGGAAAAACTGTCCTTGTGTCTAGTTCTGGTGTACAGGGATCTATAATGTCATTTTGAGGAAAGGAGTTGAAACAGTTTATGTCTGGGATGTGAGGGGTCTATAGATATTTTCACAATTGGGATGTCAAGACTTTGTGGATATAATTGACTAATTATTGTCACAAGCATTTGACGTCCAGGGCAGTTAGAAGAATTAAGGTGTTGGACCAGGATTTAGGAGAGCCCCGGTAACAGTATGCTTGGCCATGGAAGTTTCTGCATGACTTTGAGCCAATCCCTGTTTCTGAGCTCCAGACTAGTCTAGTCTAGTGGTTAAGGAGCTGGAATAGGAATAGGGAACCATGTTTTAGTCTGTGCTCAGCCTCAGCCATGGAAATCCCCAAATGATTTTAATCGATATTTTCTCTGTAGGTCCAAACCTACCTCATCAAGTTGCTGCAGTGGGGATAAAAATAAAGGGAGATTCCCATTGAAGTCTTGGAAGCTGGCAATCTTATCAATAAACTATCTCGATACCCATGCTTCACTATGAAACTTTGTTGGACTTTGTTTTTGGGGAGGAAAATAAGGGGGGAGGGAATTCTGTCTCTGCCTACCAGCATCCATCAGTATTCTTCTGGCTAGCATCTTGTCAGTGTGTGAGAGAGTTGAGGGCTGTTTGGAATCTGAAACATGGAAACCGAAAGAGTGTTCCGTCTGGAAATAAGTTGCGTGAGACCGGGTTCCAACAAGAAACTCTTTATTTAATTCAGTAAGCAATGGTAACGGAACAACAGCCCAAGCCATGGCAGCCCTTTAAATAGCGGTTTGCTCGCGGCTTGTGGCCAATGACACCACTTTAAGTATTCCCGCCGTCCAGTGGGCCAATCGGATTGGTTCTCTAATGGCCAATCCGAGAACAGCCTTTTCGGCCAATCAGAATAGGGAACTTGGAGCCTACCAAGTTCCATACATAACAAAGAGTATTTGCTGTGTGAGCAAGAAGGAGACAGCAAGGAGCCTGGGTGTGGCTTAGCTCAACTGTTCTGGACTAAAACTGCTTGCTGCTGTGAAACTGAAACTCCTCTGCTTGTGTTTTGCGTTTGGAACAGATTCCTTTTCAGGTGGGGAGGGGGAGTAGAACTCCTTAGCATCAGAGCATGTTAATAATAATACAGGAAATATTAATGCTCTGATGGTCATTTCGAAAAATCCTTTCTTAGTGAGCACCTAGAAGCCAAGAGGAACATACGTGCCAAATTTCAAGTTTGTAGGCTTTATGGTTTTGGAGATTTTGTGATGATGCGTGAGCGGTGTTTCGCTTTTATAGAGAGAGAAAGATGATAAATCAACTCAGAGAAGAAAGCCAATAGAGTTGAGTGTAAGTTCTCACTGATCTTGCCTCCATTAAACCACAGTTTATCAATCACATCATGCCTTTGCTTTTTATCAAGTTGCACTGTTGCTTCTTATGCCTCTTGACTCTGGGTTCACCTTTTTGTGGCTGCTCAACCTTGTTCCATGAGGAGGGTGGATTTACAAGCAACGTTAAGTGTGAGCATTAAATGGCCACAGGCTGAGAAGGTGTGGTTCACTCGACATTCATTCTTGCTCAGCAATTTTCTACATCTCAGCAGGTTTAGGCTGGTATTGTTGTCTGCATTATTCTGGATACCGGAGACATGCCTCTGGGTGCCTTCTCAGAAAAATTAACAGACTATTCTAGATGGATATTTATTGTGCCAAAGCTTTCCCCTTGTACGAGGAAGACTTGTTTATCAATCCTCTTTTCCTGGAGAATTATCTTGCCTTCAGCATCTTTGCCTTTACAGTTACAGTCACCATTGCACAAATGCAGTTTAATGACACAATTTAGCCATGGTCAGGATGGGCTACTACAGGTTTGCCCTTGTGCTAGTTTTATGGCCGGTGAACCAGCAAATCCCACCGTTAGCCCCACTCAGTGGTGGGATTCAAATAATTTAACAACTGGTTCTCTGCCCTACTGATTTCTTCCAACAACCAGTTTGCTAAACTGCTCAGAAAGTTAACAACCGGTTCTCCTGAAGTGGTGAGAACTGGCTGAATCCCATCACTGGCCCCACCAACCCCTCCCCTCCCCTCCCCGGAGTCCCCACACGGTCCAGTTTGATGCCAGGTAAGAGGGCCCGTACAGAGGCTAGGGGAGGGTGAAAAATGGGCCTCCCAGAAGGCCGGAAACAGGCCCATTTCCAGCCTCCGGAGGGTCTCTGGAGCCCAGGAGAGGCCATTTTCACCTTCCTGGAGGCTTGAGGAAAGCCTCCAGAGCCCAGGCAAGGCAAAAACGATCCCCTTGCTATGGTGCAGGAGGTGGACTAGGCCACGCCCACCATGACCACACCCACCCAGCAACCGGGCAGAGAACTGGTTGCTCATATTTTTGAAGCCCACCTCTGGCCATGGTGTTTTGCTCAGTTTGATGGACCAGTTTCCAAAAACTTCAGGCTATGAATTGGGAGCTACCTAAGATAGTTGGTATTTCTAATTAAAGTTGCAGCATTATCTTCTCTGAGTAATAGAGGGACTGAACTTTCCAAGTCACATAAATCTGGTTTAGGAATCTGTGACCTAGTTGCCAGAAGATCATTTCTGTAGTGCCCTTCCATCTTTCTCTGACTCAAATTTTAGCTGTTGGTTTCCAGGAATCTGGATTGGGAGACAAAAGTTTCAGCTCTTCGTTTAACTGCTGCAATGGCCTTCAGGCACCAACCGTTCTTGCTGCTTCTTGTTGTATAATCTCTTCTGAAGACTATTCAGCAACTCCTAGTAATTTAGAATTAATTTGAGGTTTATTCCAAAGCTTAGGAACCATGTCAAATATGGTTGAGCTGAAATGGTGTGAGATGAAGTGATACTGGCCCCTGTTTTGAGAATGCCATTGTTATGGATCTTGAGGCACCAATCATTACAGGGAAATCTTTTGCCAATATTTTCCATAACCTCTGCACTACATTTGTTAAATCCTGATGTTATGCATTTTTTTTTTTCTGGTCCTTTTTTGAGCTACTCTGGTATTATTTAGGATTGCAACATATGTACAGAAAGTCCCAAAGGGGCCTTTTCAAAAAAAGAATGTGCATTTTGTTTGCATTTTTTATATCGGATGAGGAGAGTACATCTTTCTCCTCCTGTCCTGTGCCATTTTTTACAGAGGTACGGTCGAGAATGTTTTTAAAAACTGCATCACTCTTTGGTTTGATGGTAGCAATGCCTTAGATAGAAAGTCCCTACAGAGAGTGGTGAGGACAGTGGAGAAGATTATAGGAAGCTTGCTTCCTGTTATTCAGGATACTACTTGTAAGTGTTCTTTACTTAGAGCTTGAAGTATTGTTAGAAACCCCCACAAACCCACTACATGGTCTATTTCTGTTGTTCCCCTCTGGGGGGAGGTTTCGAAGTATCTTTCCAGTGGTGGCTAACCTTTTTCAGCTCCCGTGCCGATAATTGTGCCCGTGTTCCTATGCTCGTGCTTGTGTGCCAGCATCCAGAAGGCAATGCATGCTGGCCTCCCCGTACCCTCTGAACATGCACGCAATCACCCCCACCATGTGCCATGTGCCTGCACATGTGATTCCCCCAACATGCGCTGCACACATGCACGCAATTTCCCTGCCATACACCATGCATCTGCGCATTCACATGCAATCACCCCCTGTGCACTGTGCATTTCTGCGCATGCATGCATGGTCATCCCCATGCGCCATCCATCTGCTCATGCATGGGCAATCCCCCACACATGCTGAGCATCTCTGCATGCACAGGGGTGGGATTCCACCAGTTTGCACCTATTCGCTAGAACTCGTTGTTAACATTCTAAGCAGTTCGGAGAACCGGTTATTAGAAGAAATTACTGGCCTAATCCTGTAAGGAAGGTAGGAAGGAAACATTCTGGTGTTGCTTATAGAAACTGCCTCTCCGTTAACCCTTATTACATTCTTAGCAGGACTAGACTTCCTGTCTCTGGAACGTCTCTGGAATTTTTTTCCCCCTCCTTTGCTGGTACTTTGCTTGTGTGGAGTGATCACTCAAAGTTACAATGGCACTGAAAAAAGTGACTTATGACCGTTTTTCACACTTACGACTGTTGCAGCATCCCCACAGTCATAAGAGGCCAGGTGCGAGGAGATGTGTGCCTCGATGTGAGTGATATTGAGTCGGCCACACCCAGCTAATAACATGACCACCAAGGCATGTCCACCCAGTCATGTGACCACCAAGCCACACCCACCACCTAAACCACGCCCACAGAACTGGTTGTTAAAAAAACTGAATGCACACATGTCTCCCACGCATCTCCGCACCCCCCCATGCATGTGCACCAGATACCTGACAATCAACTGTCGGGTGGCAGCGGCGCATGCACACATGCGCAATGGAGCTCTTCCAGTTGAGTTCTCACGTGCTGGCAGGCGTGCCATAGGTTTGCCAGCACAGATCTATAGCAAGACTTTGAGATTCTATAACAGCTTTGTTCCTTATGCCACCCATCTGGTAAACTCTCAGGATACCTTTTCCCCCGCCATGCATATGTATACATTCAAATTAGACTGTGATGTTTTTCTCTGTCATATATGCATGTGTGTGTGTGTGTGTGTGTGTGTGTATATGCATAATGGTTATCTTTTGAGAGCTGAATGCAATGAAATTTCATTTTAATATAGGCTGGTTAGCGTACATTTAAAGTGTCAATGAAGTTATTTTATTCCATTCTATTCTATTTGTATTTCATGGGAGATGTTTAGCTTCTTTTCCAAGAAGCTGCTTCAGTTCAGTTTGAGAAGCTAAATGCCTTCAAGGGAAAACCAAGATGAGTTTGCATGGTTTGGAGAATCTATGTCTCTGCCTTCCCAGATCTTCCAGTGTTTTTCTGAAGAGCGTTACTCAACCCCACCAATTTTATGAGCGTCTTCCAAGAACAAGCCTGGCAGTTTTTTAACTTGCTTAGGAAATTAAAATCCCAGCTGTTAGTCTTGCAAACAGACACGTAGCTGTTTCCTGGCTCTGATTCCAAGATTTACAGAAAAACTTTCGTCCACGTTTCTGTATGCGGATGACATTACCTCTAAGATGCTATCATCGTGTTTGCTAGACAGTTTATTTAGAGAAGAAGAGCAGGAAGAAGAAATAGGTTTTGTCCAGGATGACGCCCAGCATTTTGGGTGATGTTGAGGGTAACCTCCCTCAATCAGGCTTTCCTTTCTGCCTCTAGGGAATTTTAATGCTTCAACTAATCTGTTTCAGTTGCTAGTTTGGATTCTTTGCCAAATAGAGGAAAGTGTAACAATGAGTATACCAGGCCAGGAAAAAAAAAAATCTTGAAAAATCATTCACTGCAGAAGGATCAAAACTGTAGGCACCAGACAATACATCCTAAATAATCTTTCTTCTTTGTTCCACTGTTAAATTGGGAACAATGGACAACAAAGATTCCATTGCCTGTAGAGATTCTCAGTCATCCAGGTTGTCCCAAAGGTTTTTTTTTTTTCAGGAGGCAACTGAACTTTCTGGTTTTTTTCTTTCGAAGGCGTTTCGCTTCTCATCCAAGAAGCTTCTTAAGCTCTGACTGGATGGTGGGAAATGGAAGGATTTATATCCCTTGCAGACAGCTGGTCATTTGCATCCTTTTTAGAGAGCTCTTGAGGCCACTTGGAGGTTTATCTGTGTCCCCAGGGCTACCTGAGTGGTGCTCAAATGACCAGCTGTCTGCAAGGAATACAAATCCTTCCATTCCCCACTATCCTGTCAGAGCTGAAGAAGCTTCTTGGATGAGAAGCGAAACATCTTCAAGAGAAAAAAAACCAGAAAGTCCAGTTGCCTCCTGAAAAAACACATTTGGGAACCACCTGGAGGACTGAGAATCTCTACAGACTTTTAGCTATACAGTTTGAGATGAACACCTTTTGAATGGTATGGGAATAGGAACAGATTTCCAGAGGAAAAATTGCAGGAACCATATGCACCACTCAGGTGGCTCTGAGGACATAGATAAACCACCAAGTGGCCTCAACAACCCTCTAAAAGGATGCAAATGACCAGCTGTCTGCAAGGAGTATAAATCCTTCCATTCCCCACCATCCAGTAAGAGCTGAAGAAGCTTCTTGGCTGAGGAGCGAAACATCTTCAAAAGAAAAAGCGAGAAGCCTCCAGAATAAGCACCTGTGGAACAACCATGACTGAAGGACTGGGAATCTGTACAGACTTTTAGCCATAAAATTGGGATAAGCACCCTTTGGATGGTGTGGGAGGAAGAACAGATTTCCAGGGGAAAAACTGCAGACCAGAGGAGCAATTTGCACTGCTCAAATGACCCTGAGGACACAGATAAACCGCCAAGTGGCCTCAACAACCCTCCAAAAAGAACCAAATGACAAATCCATTCCTCACTATCCTGTCAGAGCTGAAGAAGCTTCTTGGTTGAGAAGCGAAACGTTTTCAAAAAAAAAAAAAAAAAACTCCATTTGCCTTCTGAAAAAGCACCTTTGGGACAAAGATTCCATTGATTAAGTAATGAGACTTTATGCATTGGTTAAGAAAGAGGTACACAATGCTCAGAAACGTATCTTTAATTCTTTCTTCTCAGTGGTAATCTTGACATACTACTGTAAATTCTTCATAGGCCTTAGAACTTAATCACAACGTTATTTATTTTAACAAATGTTCTCCTTTTCCTAGTATTATGAACTCCATTTTTACATCTTAAACCACACTTTTCAACTACTCATTGACTAGGCTAAACTGCAATAAAGGTTGCTAGTCAAGGATCCTATAGCTACAAGAGACAAGCAAAACATTGTTTTAAAAATTCCTGGGGTGGAAGATAATAAATCAAAAATACATCCTGAATTTATTCTATGACAAGATGAAACAGCACATCTGTTTCAGGAATCAACTGGGCAGTTTTCATTAAAAAGGATAAATTTGTACAGTCCCATAAGATGCAGGAGGCCACTTTTCAGAAAAGCCAAAGCCTTTGTGGAATCTGAAGCAGAACAACTAAATTCTGTAATAGCTTTATGTCATATAGTATCAACCTTGTTAACTATCGAATCTTTTTTTCTGCTTTATTTTCAAAATGGACTGTGATTAGTGTGTGTGTGTGTGTGTGTGTGTGGTTATATATTTATTGTCTTGAGAGCAGGCATCATAATTTCATTTTTGTATGCCAGTGTGTTTGCAGAAAAAAAGTGATAACAAAGGTTATTTTGACTCATCCTATCCTACCTTACTTTATCCTATCCTACCTTACCTCACCTTATTTCTTCTAAGCTTCCTTTTACTTCCTAATTTCTGTTCATTTCCTCAGGCCAGTCTGACATGAGGTTTCCATCTTTGGACTTCTCTCATCTCATATCACTCCCCTTCCTCATACAAAATAAGGCAATGATAATGCTTTTATATTACTGCTAATTGCAACGCTATTTCTGTGTTAAAGGTTGGAGGTTTTTTTTTAATTAATTTCCCCACATTATTTTTCACAATTTAAAGTTCCATGAAATTATAGCTTAAATTTTCTCCTGCTGTTTCTGCAAACAAAAAGGTCTTTGGTCTAGACCAGCTGACCCATTTTTTTTCCTGGCAGCTTTGAGAAAGAATCTGCAAATCTCTACTTCCGGCTTTACTGTGGGTCATATTTTCTGCAGGTCCATAGGAGAGATTTCAGAAAAGGTTCAAGCATCTATTAAGTGCTTCAGTAAAGACACATGTAGGAAATTACTGCTATTATCACAGATTTCCATTTGTTCCTAAATTGTTCTCGACATAAAGGTTGATATGAGCAGCTGTTAGTTTTTCCACCACTAATGGCTTCTGTTGTGATTCAAATTATTCTTTACTCAGGTAAATTTCTTAAGTGGAATTCCGTGTAGTCTCAACTCTTGGAGAAAATTGTCACAACTTTCAAAATGGATGGTTTCACACAACGTAAGAGAAATCCAGGATTTCTCACAAGCCTCTACTTTCTCGTTTGACCTTTTCAGCAGAACCACATCAGCCTGATGCCAATTGCTGAGTCTCCCAAAAACCTGCTGCAAAGAAACAGAGAGTGTCAATGTCACCACGATTGAGAAGATGGATTCTGGTTAATAAAAATCTCACCAGCAAATTCGGCAAAGTTATATAATTCAAAAGATAGGATAGGATAGGATAGGATAGGAAATAGGAATAGGAATAGGAATAGGAATAGAATATAGAATAGGAATAGAAGAGAATATGGAATAGGAGTAGGAATAGAATGGAAT
>BLBF01000065.1:5799867-5832651 GCA_015471245.1 Laticauda colubrina | reverse complement strand
AGAATAGAATAGAATAGAATAGAATAGAATAGAATAGAATAGAATAGAATAGAATTCCTTACTGGCCAGATATGATTCGACACACAAGGAATTTATCTTTGGTGCATAAGCTCTCAGTGTACATAAAAGCTATAAGTGATAAATCATGATCATAGTCATAAATGCATTCATCATGAATCATGAGATACAACACTTAGTGATAGTCATAGGATACTAAATAACGCAACCAACATATATCATACTAGTAAACTAATAAAACAATATAAATCATATAAAGATGCAAGCAACAAAGTTATAGTCATAAGTAGAAAAGGATATAGGTAATAGGAAGGATGAGAAAAATAATAGTAATACAGTCTTACTAAGCAATTTGACAGTGTTGTGGGGGTCAGTTATTTAGCAGAGTGATGGCATTTGGGGAAAAAACTGTCCTTGTGTCTAGTTGTTCTAGTGCAACATCATTTTGAAGGTAGAAGTTGAAATAATTTATGTCCAGGATATGCAGAGCATATGGATTTTTGTGGAGTAAGTTGGGAAAAACAATCATGGATCTTTAGGTTTACAAGCTAGGGACTATGACAAAAGATGGAATGGAACAACTTAGCACAGCCAACTTGCTATGGCCAGCTTGCCACAGGACAATTCAAAAAATACAAAAGTTTAAGTTCAATGGAACCATGGCCAATAAAAATAAAATAGAGAAATCAATTCAGAAATATTACAGTAATTTCAACAAAAACATGGCCACCACTAATAAAGGTAACTCAATAAAATGATGAATACTGTGTTGAATTGTCCTGCAGCAAGTTGTCTCACAATGAGTTGTCCATGGTGAGTTATCCTAGACCCAACCAAAGAATCCAGGCAACTGGGCAACAAAGCTTCTGAGTCAGGCAGCCAAAAGTGTCAAGCATAGACTTAATTTTAGTAGACACATCCAACTAGGAGGCAGAAGAAGCAAAATATTTTTCATGTTAGCTTATGAAATAGAAAGCTTTAACCTTCCATTCCTTAGAGAATTGTGTGCTTTTGATTGGATGTTTCACCTCCTTTCTCTTCATATTTTCATTCCCCTAAGCCTTCAATTCAGAGTCTAGTGCATTGTGTAGACATGACAGAATGTTACTGCCATTCACAGCATGGGACTAAATGTGCTAACAACCAAAGGAGATTCACTTTAACTTTGAGAGATGTGAGGTCATAGCTCTATTGTGGGCACATGAGTCTTGTTTAATGGTTGTAGCACTTAACAATGGAGTATGAAGTCCCAATCATGATTTTTAAGTAAGGATCACTTATACATTGCTGTGGAAACAGAAGGTTAGTGATCTCTTTGACTCCAAAAGCAGAGTGGGTAAGAGTTTCTATCAATTGGAAATAGTCCATCCATAAGCTACAGGTTGCAAAGGAAAGAAAAATTGTTCCGATTTCAAGTCAACTTGTGCATAACCAGATATTCTTGGATTAAACCAACTAGTCCTGTGAAGTCAGATGGATCTAGAACTACTTTAGAGCTCCTGCAAGAGCTTAAACTGCTCACAAGGTTTTGTGTGGGCAATTCCTTTCCTGTGGTGAGGTTCCTGGATTTATGCCCTTGTGCCTTTCTAATTACAAGGGCATCCATGTCTGCTTTTAGTAACTCATCCTATGTTCTTTCAGCCAAGTTGGAATCCTTCATAAGGGCAACCGGTTTAAGAATTACATGGAAACTTGGGAGAGGGAATGAGTGAGTGTGATGTGGCCAAGAACAGGAATCAAGACCTAAGTGAAGGATGCCCACAACTTTTAGATGCACCCAAGTTGGAACTGATCTACTACAGAAATAGCTAATGATGGTAACATATAAAGAACGGTTGCAGGAACTGGGTATGTCTAGTCTGATGAAAAGAAGGACTAGAAGAGACATGATAGCAGTGTTCCAATATCTCAGGGGCTTCTACAAAGAGAGTCAAGATATTCTCCAAAGCACCACAAGACAGGACAAGAAGCAATGGATGGAAACAAATCAAGGAGAGAAGCAACCAAGAACTAAGGAGAAATTTCCTGACCATGAGAACAATTAACCAGTGGAACAATTTGCCTCCAGAGCTTGTGAATTCTCCAACACTGGAAGTTTTAAAGAAGAGATTGGATAACCATTTGTCTGAAGTGGTGTTGGGTTTTCTGCCTAAGCAGGGGATCGGACTAGAAGACTTCCAAGATCCCTTCCAACTGTGTTATTCTATTCTATTCTGATCCCACTATCCATCTTTTCTGTTAGTCTTCATTTCAGCTCTCATCTCTATCTATGGAAGAGTAGTAGTCACAGCAATATAAAAGATTAGATGGCCTGCTAATAACACAGTTGCAGAACTCAGTGCTCTACAATCTATAAGTTAAGGATCTACTAATATTTCTGTGATTACCAAGGATTTCTGTTCCTCTTGCTCTCCAGAGAGACAGTTATGAATGAACTCCATCAGAATCTTCTAGAGAGACAGTAGGTCATTAGAAAGATATTGAACATGCTGGCCTACTTTGTGTGTTTGTTTGTTTGTTTTTTGTAATTGGTCCAGTTTCAAGACAACTTGTACGTAACCAGAAATACTTGGGCTAAATTCTTTATATTTCCTTAATCATTCTTTAGCTTTCTTATTTCAAAATCCTTCGGAAATCCTTGACAGTAACAGTTTGATAGAACTCCATCTTCCATCAATGTTAATTCCTGTATAGGAGAATGATATCAAGACTTCCATGTTGATTGAAATGTGGGATTTATCAAAAGCAGAGCATGAATTCCAATCTAAATTGACACCCATTCAAAGGATATCTATTCAATGGAAAAAGTGATAAGTAAAAAAGTGTGGATGCATGTAAGCCTAAGTTTATGACAGCCATCATCACAGTTACTTTCTCTTTTGCAAAATAACCAATCTATTTTTTTTTCAGATGGCTGACTCCCAGTCACCAGTTATTTTATGAGCCAAGGCTTTTGGTTGTGCCTGTGCAAAGCAGCTGAAAGCTGAGCATATTCTCCTTTGTGTCTTTTCAGGGGGATCTTCCTGGACACCATTCTTCCCAAATATAATGTAAATGGGATGCAGCCCTCCATTGGACAGAGGACTCGGCTGAGCAAAGGAGATATTGCCCAGGCGCGCAAACTCTACAAATGCCCTAGTAAGTATGGTGGGTTGCACATTATAAAAGAAGAATCTAGAAGTGCTTCTGGGTAAAGCTTCTGTTTTTAATCTTAAGTTTCTATGGAACTAATTTTAAGTTTTCATTGCAAAAGTTCTCACCAGTCCTTCTGTGTTTTATTTTTCTTAGAAAATAAGGTAGTGAAGGGGAAATTAAATGGTTATACAGAGCCTTTAGTTTGGGACCACAACTTCTTTCCATACACCTTTCCTAAGTCTTTCTTCAGTATCTTTCATCCTTTCTGCTGATACTTTAAACTCTCACCATAGAACAAGAACATCTAGTTAGGCCTTGAACCTAGAAAACATTCCATTTGACCCCAGTGAATGAATGAATGAATGAATGAATGAATGAATGAATGAATGAATGATGAATTCTTTATTGATCAAGTGTGATTAGACACACAAGGAATTTGTCTTGGTGCATATGCTCTCAGGGTACATAAAAAGAAAAGATACATTTGTCAAGAATCATAAGGTAGAACACTTAACAAAGTCATAGGGTACAAATAGGCAATCAAATCATATTAGGAAACAGTCAATATAAATCATAAAGATACAAGCCACAAAGTTATAGACATACAGTCATAAGCGGGAGGGAATGGATGATAGGAGCGATGAGAAGAATAATAGTGACAGTAATTCAGACTTAGTCAATAGAATAGAGTAGAGTTGAGTCGAGTAGAATAGAATAAAACAGAACAGAACAGAACAGAATAGCAAAGAGAATAGAATTCTTTATTGGCCAAGTGTGATTGGACACACAAGGAATTTGTCTTTGGTGCAAATGCTCTCGGTGTATATAAAAGAAAAGATACATTTGTCAAGAATCATCAGGCACAACACTTAATAATCGTCATAGGGTACAATAAGCAATCAAATCATACTAGGAAACAGTCAATATAAATTGTAAGGATACATGCGACAAAGTTAGTCATACAGTCACAAGTGGGAGGGGATGGGTGATAAGGAGTGATGAGAAGATTAATAGTAATAGTAGTGCAGACTTAGTAAATAGTTGGACATTGTTGAGGAAATTGTTTAACAGAGTGATGGCGTTCGGGAAAAAAACTGTCCTTGTGTCTAGTTGTTTTGGTGTGCAGTGCTCTATAGCATCGTTTTGAGGGTAGGAGTTGAAACAATTTATGTCTGGGATGTGAGGGGTCTGTAAATGTTTACACAGCTCTCTTTTTGACTCGTACAGAATACAGGTTCTCAATTGAAGGCAGGTGGGTAGTAATTGTTTTTTCTGTATGTTAAATCATGTTAAAATTTAGTATTACCCCAGTGGGACGTTAGGCAAAGAGAAAACCTCAACCTATCATCATGCTAATCAGCTTGACTGAAACATAATGCCAAGGACTATCTGTAGCACTATTTTCTCCCCTACTCCTTACTCCCTTTTCATGCCTGCATTTCCTAGTCTTCTGCTTTTTTTAGTTTCTAACGGTAACACCACTAAATCTATAATTAAATTTCTTATTGGTTAGGGTCAAGTATTTCATGCTACTTTTATCTACTTCAAATATTTCTCCAACTACTTATAATCATCCGTAAAATTGTAGCTTTGGAAGGGGTGTCTATGGATTCTCTGTCACCCTGGTCATTGTTGTCCCAGAGGTGCTTTTTTCAAGAGGTAACTGGACTTTCTAGTTTTTCTTTTGAAGATGTTTCACTTCTCATCCAGGGAGCTTCTTCTGCTCTGACTGGATGGTCAGAGCTGAAGATGGCTGAAAATGGCTTCTGTTCCCTTCCATCCAGTCAGAGCTGAAGAAGCTCCTTGGATGAGAAGTGAAATATCTTCAAAGAAAAAGCAGAAAGTCCAGTTGCTTCTTGAAAAAAGCACCTTTTGGACTTCAGAAGGTATTTTGGTAGTCTTTTATTCCAACCTTATGTCCTTGGCAGGATTACTCAGAGCATCCCACATGCATGGTTTTTCAACCATTGGAAAACCTTCTGTGATGGAACACCCATGAGTTTGGAGTTCTTGGTAAGGCTTCCGCCCTGTGATTCTTGTCATTGGATGTTGTTGTCATGCCCTTGGTAGAGACGGACTCTAGGGAGAGGAGGAATAGCTCACAGGGAATGAAGGTGGGGCTCCGGAGGTTGTGGAGGAGCTGGAAAAGGGCAGAAGCTGGCTGGGCAATCAGAGGAAGAACCAGCCCCTCCCCTCTGCATCTTAGGACACACAGGGAGGACCAGAGAAGGCAACAACTTGGCTTGCAAGAGAGGAAGCGGCCATGATCCCCCTCATTGGTTGCAGTTGGGGAGAATAGCATATAAGAGAGATGGTTAAAGCACAGTGTTGCCAGAAGCAAAGCATGTTTTATTTTGGGCTAACGTTATCTTGGTTGACATCCTTCCAACAGGCTGTGCCTTGTTATCTCCTTGAAACTGGTAATTACTTCTCCTGATCTGTTCTGGAAATTCCTTCATTGTAGTTTGTTTTAGGTTTTTATTTTACCTCTATCTGCTCATTAAGTTCAGATTGTATTGCTTTTTTTTGAAGACTATTTTTGAATACATTTTATCTCCAACTGAGTATTATTGAACAATGGGGCCAAGTTGGAGGCATTAAAAGACACTTACTTACATTTTGGATTTTGTTACGTTTGTGTTACACTCTGGGTCATCACAGTTGTAGAAGCTAAATTCATACCCTCTTTCTCTAATAGCCTTTAAAAAGTAAAGGTATAAGTTTCCCCTGCCCAGTTGTGTCTGACTTTAGGGAGTGGTGCTCATATCTATTTCTTAGCAAAGGGAGCCAGCATAATCTGAAGATGCTTCTGTGGTCATGTGGCCAGCATGACTATACACTGAGGTGCATGGATCATTGTAACCTCTCCACCTAAGTGGTACTTTTTTATCTACTTGCATTTGCATTCTTTCCAACTGCTTGGTGGGCAGGAGCTGGAGCAGGAAGGGGAGCTCACCCCATTAAGTGGTGCTTGGGTCTTGAACCAGAGCTGACAGCTTTCTAGCAGACAAGCTCAGTATCTTTAACCACTGAGCCGTTGTTCCCCCTACTGAGAGTCCTTAGAAGTCTGCTATCCTGTCTCCCCACAGCCCTTTCTTCTTTAGACTAAACCAGCGATGGTGAACTTTTTTGTTGTGGTGTGTTGAAAGTACATGCATGCTCGCACCCACAATGCAATGCGCCCTGCCTCCTTGCATGCAACACCCCTGCAATGCGCCCTGCACATGTGCACGCAACACTCCTGCCCCCTTACCTGCACTGTGCATGTGTTCGCCTCCCAGCTGATTTTTTGCCCACTTTAGACCATTTTTGCCCTCCTGGAGGCTCAAGGGAAACCTCTGCAGCCTCTGGAGGCCAAAAAATGGGCCTTTCGGAAATACTGGAAGTGCTGAAACAGGCCCATTTTTTTGCCTCCTGAGGCTGCAGAGGTTTCCCTTGAGCTTCCAGGAGGGTGAAAATGGGCTCAAGCGGGCAAAAACTCAGCTGGGAGGCGTACGCATGCGCAATGCAGGTAAGTTTGGCTGGGGCTCATGTGCCTACACAAATGGCTCTGCATGCCACCTGTGGCACGCATGCCATAGATTCGTCAGCATGGGACTAAATCATTGACTTGTACACTACAGTGTCCTATCTGCTCCTTGGAGAGTTACCAACGGTAGAAGATTTGTTTCCTGTCAGCCTATGTGTACAGGCCCGGTCCCACTGCACTTACGGATGCAAAGAGGATGTAAAACGTTAAAAAAAGCTTGCCATCCGTTGGAAAATGCTATGCATCCGTTGTGTACTCATTGCATACGTGTTTCATATGCTCTATCCGTCGAGCATCCGTCCACTGCGATTTCATCCACGCAAGAAGTTTTGAGCTGTACAAAACTTTGTGAACGGATGAAGTTTCCGACTTGTACAATGTAAATCCGCGACATACGAGCAACAAACATTCTATGTCCGTTTATCATCCGTTAAACGTCCGCTGTATTCTCCCTGCATCCTCTGGACATCCTCGCAACTCACATCCGCTGCAGCTGGAAATGGAAAGAGGGAGGAAAGAAAAGGTACATGGAACATCCATACATTGTTAGTAGCACAGAAATAGAAAGGATGCGCAGTGAACGGTTTGCATCCGATATACATCCGCGCGGCATCCCCTTTCTTTCCTTTAGGCGTACATGATGCATCTGCTTCATCCGCTATTTGTCCGCTTTGCAATTATCCCCCCGTAACCCCTTCGGAGGTGTCATCCCCTTCTATCCGCTTTCATCCGCTAGGCTTCCGATGAACATCCGTTTAGCATCCCCGCTACATACTATCCACGTCCGTCCTTTTCCGTTCTGTTTATGCAAATTTTTGCCACTTTTTGGAGCGGATGACAATGGATGGAGCCACCCCCGAAATTTTGCTCGTCTGCTGTGTCCTTTATGCATACGTTTTGCGTCCATCAGCCAGTGGGACCGGGCCTTTATAACTTGCTAAACCCAGAATGTTTCCATCCTTCCACTGTATCTTACAATCCCCCAAGTTTTCACTCCAGGCTCCAATCTTACCTCTCCCTTTTCAAGTGGACACAAGCATGACATAATACAGGGCTTTGGAGCTGAATGGATAGTTCAGATCATCACCCAGTCTTTGGAGACAGTCCAGTCCACCCCAGTTTTGGCTCTTGAAACTGAACAGATATCAGGACAGAAGGCAAGGAATCAGGAGCCAAAGACAGAGGAGTGTGTGAAACTTTTGCTTCCTGCTTGATTCCCAAGACCTGATCTGGCTTGGAGTTTTCCAGCATCCATCCCCTGCTGGGTGTCTGTTTCCGTGGAGAGGACTGACGTTTACAAACAGAAAAGAGTTGTTTTGCTAGTAAGGAATGCAGCGTTTCCTGCAGGAAATTCTTCAAATGGATGATTGAGCCAATATGACCAAGAGGGAAGAAAGATGAGGAAAGAGATGGGACCTGTGCTAACTGCAAGTGAAAGAAGGAGCTAGTTTGGAGTCAGGGCTATTAAAGCATTATGTCAGTGTTCCAACTATCCAACTCCAACCCAATAACAAGCAGTTCCTTAAAGTTCCATTTTATTAGAGTTGTCCTATTGGCACATCTAGAAAAACCCGAATCTGAGAGTTCCAGGTTTTCCCCTTCCCAAAAGAGAATCAAAGGTTCATCCTCTGAACCCATCAGTCCATCACATGGCCCAAATCTTTGTCCCAATTGGAGACATTCCCCAGTAACTCCCCTCTAGGTGCAGGGAAACATATCCTTGACTCTCTGAGAAAGAATGTTGTTGTGTCTAATCTTCTACCTCACTATGAAATCCTCTCTCCCAAATTCCCAGCCACTGAATGTGATAGCCTTGAAGCTTCTAAGTAAAAAATGGCATCCAAGGCTGATTCATTGATGACTTTGTGCAATGCATTACCAGTTGTCCCCGATTTATGATCAAAGTTGAGCATAAAATTTATGTTGCTAAGCAAGACATTTGTTAAATGAGTTTTGTCCCATCTCACAATCTTTCTTGCCACAGTTGTTAATTGGATCAGTACAATTGTCAAATTAAATAATCATGTTGTTAAGTGAATCTGAGTTCCTCATTGATTTTGCTTGTCAAAAGGTCACAAAAGAGGATCATATGACTCTGGAACACTGCAACTGACATAAGTTCAACACTAAGGTTGATGGCCACCATCCTAGGTGAGAGCAGCAGATCCCCCAAATTAATGATGGGATTTATTTCTATAATCTGTAAACTTTACGTAAATCATGGCCATTATCGATAAGCCAAGAAGTGTTCTGAAATAATAGTTTCTTTGGTATATCATAAGAATTGCTGTGGCCAGAACATTTTGTCCAGTTTTGTCAGATATAATCCAGTGTTATTTGGCTATGGATCTGAAAGGTCATTTTAACACAGAAGCTTGGAAAGAGATTCAATTTTTCTACAAATTAAAACAATTATTTGTTCTTTGAGATGCATGGAGCCAGCTCTGAGGCTATGAAATGGAGTTGTTACACTTTATTGATTATAAAATCTATCACTTTTCTGCTTGTTATGCTCTAGAGCAGGGGTCGCCAACCTTTTGGACCTCAGGGACCACCAAGCTCATAATTTTAAATCCCACAGACCAGAGACCCTGAGAAAATCCCAAAAAAAGTCTGCAGGAAAATTCCCCACTCCATTTTCCTTTCTTTATTTGGGATTGCAGGATACCATCTCCAGCTTCGTTCTCAGGGGCAGGGAGAGAGACTTTTGGCTTCATGCAAGGAAAGCAGCAGAAGCTGCAGAAGTCTTTCTTTCTCTCCCCCAAACTCCTTCCGAAATAAGTCTTTATGAGACTTTTTGTACAGGCATAGCCTCTTGAGGCAGGATGCCTTGCAGGGTCCCAAAGACTCATTTCTGGCAGAGTTTGGGGGATAGAAAGAAAGACTTTTGCTGCTTTCCTTGCATTGCAGCCAAAAGCAGAAGAAAGAAGCAAAAAGAAACAGCTCAGTGGCCAGGCAAGGTATGTGGGGCACATGGGGCAAGTTCCCCTCCCTCCTTCCCTCACTATCTCATGTCGTTCACAATGCAAGCGATGCAAGCCTTGTGTTCCCACGGGCCATGTGCGCAGCACAACCTTGTGTTCCCACGCAGCCTGGATTAATTGCTTTGGAAGGGTTTTTGGGGGTGACTTTTCTCTGTGGACTACCAACATTTTCTCATGGACTACTAGTGGTCCCCAGCCCACTAGTTGGCGACCACTGCTCTAGCCAACATAAGTGGCATCTGATGTTTGGGAATCTTAGCTGAGAGAGTGATCCTTTGGTCTTGATTGAGAAATGTGGGTTGGTTTTAACATGTCAGAGTGAGATACGAAAAACTCATAGTCCATTGTTTTATACTTCCACATGTTAGTTCAAAGTCCAAGAATGCACAGTCAATAGATATGCCATTTGTCATGGAAATGTGGTCAGAGGCATGAGTCAGATCCTTGTTTCTCTTAGATATTTCCCAAGCCCATTTGGGAGAATTTACATAAAATTCTCCTGAATTCCCAGACATTTTCTAATGACCTAGGCATAAGAGACTTTCAATCACCAAGGCAATTAAAAAAAAAAAAATCAAATCCAAAGATCAGCCATCAAGCAAGATATAATTTGAAACATGTTTTCCCAAGAAATCAACAGCTTTCATATTTAAAAGTCTGTATAACAGTATTTCAATGAAAATCATAAATCAGTCTCGGACAGTTTTTAAAAGAATAGCACTTTACAAAAGTACATTGTCTCAGACTGGGTTAAAGATTAAAAGTCAGGTTTTCTAATTAGGATAAAGTCATTCTTTCAACTTGCTCTAATCAACTTATTTTTTTTTAATTAAAAAAAAAGGAGTCATAAAGGAGACCCTGGTGTTTAAAGAACCCCCCTGGTGTTTTGATGTAAAAGGAAGGTGTTCGATTCATGTTTGAACAATGAACAATGTTTGATTCATGTGGCAACATGAAAAATCTTGTAAGATTTGCGCTGACCATGTTCGATTTCTGTCACTGTGACAACATGGCATCCGCTTGGTTCCCATAGTTACTTTCACAGCTGCATAACAGGCTGTAGATACTTTGGGGAAGGATGGGGGGGGGGGTCTCATCTCAAATGAGAGCCAGTTTCAGGAGCCAAACAAGAGATAAGAAATAAGTAGCTGATGCAGTTCATTGGAGGAAGAATTGGGCCATTCTGTAATCCCTCTCCATAAGGAACCTTAAGCAGGATGATGTAGGAACCAGTGTTGTGAAAATGCATGCTCTTCTTTCTCAATGCCCAATGGCAAAGATAGGATGGAACTTGAAGTATGTCACCCATGCCTGGACAAATCTCAGAAACTAGAGGATGGGAGGAACAGGAAAGCTGGTCATAATTCGTTGATCTTGTCCCTGAGAAGGAAAAAATATCTTGCAAACTTAATATCTATAAAACTGAACTATTTACCGAAAGTGTGCCTTTTGCAAGGCTGTGTGCTTCTTGTCATGGAAATTGTGTTACTTTGGCAGGGTTTTTCATTGGGGAAAGGGCATTTGTCTACAAACCTGGTTACAAAGCCTTGTGCACGTGGTCATAATTCACACCTAGCTTTCCAACTGATTATACCACCAAATGGACAGGGAATACTCAAGAGAAGGACATGCTTATTTTCCCCCCATAACAATCTGGCAATGCCTAAACTCTGAAAACAGCTTGCTCGATTCCTGAAATTAGAATCCCTTGGATCACCTTAGGAATACGTTTTTGGGGCATCTATTCTGACACAGTTCCTCAAACACGACAAACCCTGTGTAGTTGAATCAATGATTCCTTTATTAGGAGCAAAAAGTTTCTCTCTCACCACAGGCTAACAAGTCCATCCATCCATCCATAAGATGAATAGTTGTCTGCCACATCTATTCATCTCTGCTCCCTGTCTTTTATCCCCAGATAAAGGCTTCACTAGCAATGGTGGCTCTTCCATCCCAAGGACCGGCCCATAGATTTCCACTGTTCTCCTCTCCTCTGGCTTCTTGCAGCAGCGCGTCAAGCACTGGACCCATTTGTTCCTCCTCTTTCTCATCAGCCACTTCCAGACCTGGGGGCTGTTGACTCTCCATCTGATCTCTCCCTCCTTCCCTCTTTCTGTCTCTCTCTCTCTCTCTGTCTCTGTCTCTCTCTCTCTCTCTTTCTCTCTCTCTCTCTCTCTCTCCTCCTCTGATTCAGCTGTTGGAGGGGCGGATGGCTGACAGGCCACAACAGGACCCTAAATTCAGGCAGTGTCTTCTTTTTATTACTCCTTTTATTTATGTATATTTATTTTTGTGTTTCCTTTTTTTTTTTCTTCTCCAGCTTGTGGAGAAACACTGCAAGACAGTCAAGGGAATTTCTCCTCACCTGACTTCCCCAATGGATATTCTGCTCACAAGCATTGCATTTGGAGGATATCAGTCACGCCAGGGGAAAAGGTAAATGTTGGTTTAAAACCCCCACCCTCATTTTATGGAATCATACAAAATCAAGTGAGGTACTAATACCATGCTATAAAGCCCTAGTAAGACCACACATAGAGTACTGCATCCAGTTTTGGTCACCACTCTATTAAAAAGATGTTGAGACTCTAGAAAAAGTGCAGAGAAGAGCAACCAGGATGATGAGGGGACTGGAGACGAAAACATATGATGTATGGTTGCATGAACTGGGCTTGGCTAGTCTAGGGAAGAGAAGGATCAGGGGAGACAGGAGAGCATCTTCCAATATTTGAGGGGCTGCCACAGGGAGGAAGGGGTCAAGCTATTTTCTAAGCACCTGAAGGCCAAACAAGGAATAATAGATGGAAACTGAACAAGGAGAGATTCAACCTGGAAATAAGGAGAAACTTTCTGACAGTGAGAACAATCAATCCCTGGAATAGAAGTTGCCTTTGGAAGTTGTGGGAGCCTCATCACTTGAGACCTTCAAGAAGAGATTGGACTGCCATTTGTCAGAAATGGTGTAGGGTCTCCCGCTTTGGCAGGGGGTTGGACTAGATGATCTATAAGGTCCCTTCCAACTCTGATTATTTGTTATTATCTGTTATTATACAAACCATCTTACAAAATGCTGTCCTTCCTGTTCTTCTTTGCCAGTAATGCTTTCTCTTGGGAATTATTGCCTTTGAGTGGACACTATTAATGCATCCGACCAGATTATTCCAAGCAAAGCAGGTAGTCCTTTACTTACGACCCACATTTCTGTTGCTAAGTGACACAGTTGTTAAGTGAGTTTTATCCCGTTTTGCAACCTTTCTTTCCAGAGTTGTTAAGTGCATCACTGCAGTTGTTAATTTAGTAACACGGTTGTAAAGTGAAACTGGCTTCCCCATTGACTTTGGTTTTCAGAAGGTTGCAAAAGGGGATAATATGACCCCCTGGGACACTGCAACCGTCATAAGTTCAAGTCAGTTGCCAAGCGTCTGAATTTTGATCACATGATCGTGGGGATGCTACCAAGGTCAAGACGGTGAAAAACAGTCATAAGTCACTTTTTTCAGAGCCGTTGTAACTTTGAACAATCACTCAATTAATGTTTGTAAGTCAAGGTTTACCTGTAAAAGCTAAATTCATGTAACTTACTCTACTTACTCTTACTCTCCTCCTTAATATATTATTTTTCTAGGAACAAAAAAATGGAAGAAGCAGTTAGAAATCATAGGTGGGCTAGTAACAAAAGTATTGTTACAAAGCCCTTTGAAAAAACACATTAAAATTAGTTGTTTGAGGCTCTGAATCTTATTCAGTGAAGGGGACTGGAGACAAAAACATACAATGAACAATTGCAGGAACTGGGTCTGGCTAGTCTAGGGAAGAGAAGGACCAGGGGAGACCAGGATAGAGGTCTTCCAATATTTGAGGGGCTGCCCCAGAGAGGAGGAGGGGGGTCAAGCTATTTTCTAAAGCACCCGAAGGCCAGACAAAGAATAATGGATGGAAACTGAACAAGGAGAGATTTAACCTGGAAATAAGGAGACAGTTTCTGATAGTGAGAACAATCAACCCATGGAACAGCTTCAGGGGTGGTCTTCATCAGGTTCTGACCAATTTTGGAGAACTGGTAGCGGAAATTTTGAGTAGTTGGGAGAACTGGTAAATCCCACCTCTGACTGGCTCCACCCCATCTATTCTCCACCTCCTGAATCCCAGCTGATCAGCTGAGTCTCCTTTTGTTGCCCTGAACAGGAAAACAGAGCTGGAAAGCAGGTTAGTGGGGTGGGGAGGGAATGGAGATTTTGCAGTATCCTTCCCATGCCTCACCCACCAAGCCACGTCCACAGAACCGGTAGTAAAAAAATTTGAATCCCACCACTAAACAGCTTGTGTTCGGAAGTTGTGGGAGTGTCATCACTTGAGGCTGTCAAGAAGAGATTGGACTGCCATTTGTCAGAAATGGTGTAGGGACTCCCACTTGGGCGGGAGGTTGGACTGGATGACCTACAAGATCCTTTCCAACTCTGATTGTCTGTAATCTGTAAGTTAGAGCCATCTCAAAGTTGAACCAATGTAACCTAAGATCACCTAACTACAGTTTAAACTGGGTCTGTCACTTGAGACATGTACTCTCCTCTTTTTCTTTCCCAAAAGCTCCTGCAGAGAAAAGTATCCGGATGTACTACAGATGTTTTGCACTTCAACTCCCATAAAGCCCCAGTCAGGATGGCAAATAGCAAGGAATGACAGGAGTTGTCCAAAGCATATGGAAGACATCAGGTTCCCTTAATCCCAGTCCCTTCCTCTCTTAATCCATTTTTAATATTGCTTCCGGTATCAGGTTTCACATCATCCTATTTTGAGAACACAGAAAAAAACCAGAAACAGATGGAGGCAGTTCATCATCCTGGAATATAAACCTATTGTAATATTGGGAAGCTATTTGCCATTGGAAGAAAAGTTCAAATCTACATTAGCATATTTTCTAGGGATTTTAATTCCCCCCCCCACATCATTACAAAGATGTGTATGTACCTCATCTTTTCCAAATTCGATTACAGACAGTAACTATTCTTTTCTCTGCGTAGGTTCTTTTGCTATATTTACTATCTCATGCGATGCTGTAATGTAATTAAATGGGATTATCTCTATTTTCTCTGGCTTGGGAAAGAGTATTCTTTCTGGAAAAGCATCCAAGTCTTCATGTCTGGCAAATTCTGAATCTTGCTGAGAGATTTGGGGCCATTTTTAAGATTACAGAGTCTAGATTGCCGCTAGTTTGGCACAGCTGAACAGTCTAGTTCAGGCATATCTCCAGTCAACTTGTTTTCCACACATAACAAAAGAATATGCAGGTAGTCCTTGATTTACAACCACAGTTGAGCTCCTAATCTCTGTTGCTAAAGTAAGACAGTGAATTTGCCCCAATGAATTTTGCCCCATTTTACAACCTCAAGCCACACTTTTTAAGTAAATCACTACAGTTGTTAAGTTATTAACACAGTGTCAGGATTCCAGCAATAGCTCTAATTAAATCATGATTCTCAAGCCAAACTTCTAAAAGCTGCAAAGGGTCTATTAAAGGTGACATACTGGCATCGCCCTGTATGAAACCAACTCTAACATACATAATTTACAGTCCCCTATGACCCTGTTTCCCCCCTCCTCCCTGGGTGTCTCATAAATCGGATTCTCCAATTGAACATGTTCACAGGAGCAAAAGCTCTGGTATTTTAGTTACAATCTTTTAAAGATAAGAGTTGGTGTACTTTCGCTTTCAACTACTCTTCCAGATTTCCTTCCTCTCTCCCCCCCTTTTTTTATGGCAACTACTAAAACAGGCATAGGAATGTTTTATGAGTTGTTAAGTGTGTCATCATGATTTATGTCTATGATGGGCAGGCTCCATAATTGTTGTAAGTCAAGAACTGCCTGCACTTACTACATTTTAGTATAGAAGAGGAATGCTATTTAGGACTTGGAAAACAGACTGTTAAGGGTATAAGAGATGACCAGGCTGAGCCCAAGGGAAGGGTCAAATGCATCATCAGTCATGGGTCCCTTCGTGTCCACACAAAATCTAAGTCTATCCCCCCCCTTGAATTCTTTATCTGCTGCCAAATTGCTTTGACTGTCAGTAGTTCAGATTCTTGTAGGCTGCTTAAGCTTGCAATAAATCTTTATACCCATTTTAACTATCTTGATCTCATGATTTCTCTGGGGCTTGACAAAAGGTAGTTGATGTTCCTCAAAATGGTAACTTGTGAAACAAATAAGAAATATGTAGAGTATTCCAAAAATACTATTTAGGACCTGCTTCCTGCTCAGGGTGGTGTGGTCTCTGCTTGCTTTTCAGATCATTCTGAACTTTACAACCCTGGATCTGTACCGCAGCCGGCTATGTTGGTATGACTACGTGGAGGTGAGAGACGGATTCTGGAAGAAAGCTCCCCTACGAGGTAATCAGCAAGAACGCATTGGTGGTTGTGCATGTGGCCAACTCTCATTAAGGAACATCTCCCAGGCTGATTGATTGACTTCCTTCCCCTTTTTTAAAACCCAGCTGTGATTTGCATGTGTGTGTTTTGTTTTGTTTATTTCATGGCTTACAAACGTTTTGGGGGGCAGTAGGGATTGGAGGCATTAAGTACTTCCTCATTTGTTGAAATATACCATCGTAATAAAGGTAGGTAAATGTAGTGCAGTGGCCTAAAGGTGGAGCTTTCATCTCACAATCAGGAGGCTGTAAGTTCAGTCCTCGGTAGCAGCAGATATTTCTCTCTCTGGGCATGAGTAAATATCAGCCGTGAACTCTGCATTGGCGATAGGAAGGGCATCTGGCCAGCTCCATTCAGCTCCATTCAGTTGCCTGATTCTACCCTGCAATGGATAATGGGGTCATTAAAAGATAAAAAATAAAGGTAGGTAAATCTACTCTGAGATGTTTACACATCTCTGAACTGCAGTCATTCCCAAAATACTCCTTATTTTCACTTTTCAAAGTTAGATTGACTTCCTTTACAGTCATCTGGACTGAGATAACCTAGATAAGGTTGAATGACTCATATACCTGAACTAATAAGCATTCAATGCCTCATTCAGATGCAATTTCCTCTGGATCTGAAAATTGTATTTAACCTAGTTTTGCTCCTTTAACTTGGTTTTCTTTTTCTGAGCCTTAACTGTTGTTCTTAAATTTAGGGTCCCCAACTCCCCATCCACAACCCGGTGCTGGGCTGCAGCCTATTTGGAACTGGGCTGAGATGTGGGTGAGCACATTCATGCACGCATGTGTACACAAAGCTGCACTTGCAAAAGTGGCTCACGCATGCACGAAACCATGCTCTCTCTACCACCACCACCTCGTCCTGTCCGCCAAGCCAAAAAAGTTGCAGACCGCTGTTCTAAACCGTATCGTACTTGCATTATCAATTGGTATAGTTTTGACAATCAAACCCTCTTTTCACAATATTACATCAAGACAGTTCCTTTTTCCTGTCTTTATTCTTGAATTTGTCTAAGTCCTGATGGATAATATTGTCAAGATCATTCTGGAGGCTTGGTCCATGGAGGTCCTCCATCATCCAGGTCTTGGGTGTCCCAAAGGTGTGTTTTTTCAAGAGGCAATTTGACTTTCTGTTTTTTCTTTGGAAGATGTTTTGCTTTTCATCCAAGAAGCTTCTTCAGCTCTGACTGGATAGTGAAGAATGGAAGGATTTATACTGCAGAATGGAAATGACCAGCAGTCTGCAAGGAGTATAAATCATTGCATTCCCCACCATTCACCCTTAGAATTGAAGAAATTTCTTGGATGAGAAGCAAAACATTTTCAAAGAACAACAAGAAAGTCCAGTTGTCTCTTGAAAAAAGCACCTTTGGGGCAACCGTGACCTGGATGATGGAAAACCTCCATAGACACCTTTGAAAAACCTTCCTGGGTGCTGACTAGAGGTGGTATTCAGCAGGTTCTGACCAGTTCTGGAGAACCAGTAGCGGAAATTTTGAGTAGTTCAGAGAACCGGCAAATACCTCCTCTGACTGGCTCCGCTCCCATCTATTCCCTGCCTCCTGAGTCCCAGCTGATTGGCTGGTCTTCTTTGGTTGCCCTGCACAGGAGAACAGAACTGGAAAGCAGGTTAGTGCAGTGGGGAGGGAATGGGGATTTTGCAGTATCCTTTCCCTGTCACGCCCACCAAGCCATACCATGCCCACCAAGCCACGTCCACAGAACAGGTAGTAAAAAAAATTGAATCCCACCACTGGTGCTTACAGATTGACTTCGCTAAATATCTATAGAGATTGTCAGTCCTCCAGGTCATGGTTGTCTTAAAGGTGCTTTTTCAAGAGGCAACTGGACTTTCTGGTTTTTGTTTGTTTTTATTTTTTGTTTAAGTTTTTTGTCTGCAAGGACCATAAATCCTTCCATTCTCCCACCATCCAGTTTGAGTGGAAGAAGCTTCTTGGATGAGAAGCGAAACATCTTCAAAGAAAAACAAGAAAGTTCAGTCGCCTCTTGAAAAAAAAAACACACCTTGGGGACATTCTGGAGCAGTAACTTTGTTATTTTTTTTCAAACTATATAGCACGTAAAGTTTGCAACAGCCTAACTACCAACCCGAGCTACTAATATTCAAACAGGCTTGCAAATATCCTTTACCTTTTCAGAGGTGGAGAAATAATCCTGCTTCCAAGATTCCACTTACAGAAAAATTTATCAGGGGAGGAAGAAGTTTGCTGATCAGAATAAAAATACATACCATTCTTCAATCTATGCTTTGCTGTAAAATAATAAATCGTAATAATCCATGTCAGTGATGTATGTGTGTATGTGTTATTTTCTCTAGGTAGATTCTGTGGAAATAAACTTCCAGACTCAATTCTCTCTACCGACAGCCGTCTTTGGATTGAATTCCGCAGCAGCAGTAACTGGGTTGGCAAAGGGTTCTTTGCTGTCTATGAAGGTAGAATATTTTCCTTTTTTTAGTCCCAGTCATTTGGGGCACAAAAAAACAGAAACAGAAGATCAAAGAATAACATATTTAAGTGCCAGTCGGTCATATATTGAAATAAATACGGGTAGTTCCTTGACTTATGACCACAGTTAAACCCAACATTTCTGTTGATCAGCAAGAGAGTTGTTAAGTGAATTGTCAAGTCATAAAACATTTCTATGCCTGTTTTAGGGTTGCCACAAACAGAAGTGGCAGGGGGGAGGAAATTTGAAAGAGTATTGCAGCAGTTTGGAACTGAAAGTACATTCCATTCATATCTTGCAAAGATTGTAACTAAAGAGTTTCTGTTGTGAAGATCTCTAATTGGAGAACGTGATTGATGACTCTTGGCTATGAACGTGTTTTGTTGGAGAATATGAATTATGATGCACCCAAAGGAGTGGAGGGAAACCAGGGTCAAGGGTGACAGTGAATTACGTGTCTCAGAATTGGCTTCAAACAGGTTGTGCCAACATGTTCGCTCCTAATAGATTCTTTATAGAAGCCAAGAGGAACATACGTGCCAAATTTCAAGTTTGTAGGCTTTACGGTTCTGGAGATTTTGTGATGATGCATGAGTGGTCTTTCACTTTTATATATAGAGATGTGACTAAAGGGTTGGATTTGGGCCAGGAAGTCTCAGATTCAACTTCCACTTAATTTTGATGCTTCTTAGATCAGGGGTCTCCAACCTTGGTGACTTTAAGACTTAGGGACTTCAGCTGGCTGAGGAATTCTGGGAGTTGAAGTCCACAAGTCTTAAAGTTGCCGAGGTTGGAGACCCCTGCCCTAAATGACTTTAGTTTCTTTGCTTCTTCAGTCAAGTTTCTTTTAGCCCAACCTGCCTAAAGGAGTCAATTTTGTGGGGTTAAAATAAGGAAAGACACCTTGGAGTAATTTGCCTTCCGCTCTCACTGAAAAAGCTATCAATGCAGTCAATATTTTTCTTCCAGCCATCTGTGGAGGAGACATGAAGAAAGACAATGGGCATATCCAGTCTCCCAACTACCCTGATGACTATCGACCTAATAAATTGTGTACTTGGAAGATTACTGTTTCAGAAGGATACCACGTCGGGCTCACCTTCCTGTCCTTTGAGGTATGAGATGAAATTCCCGTAGTGTTTTAGTATATGTTGTTAGGAATATAAGTCACCTAACAGTTATTTGGGTTGGAAATATATAAGCCCAGGATAGACATTTTAATACTGTCTCTTTAAGAGAATCCAAAAAAAGTAATTGGGTGTGGTTTCTCAAATGGCCATAAGATGGAGCCAGAAACCTGGGTTGTCTTAGTCTTAGTCTCAGAAGAGAGTGTGTCTCAGTGAGTCTCTTTTTCCTTCTGTTGGAGAGTATTGCCGTTTCTCCATTTTTCCTTCTAATTGACTGATATTCTTGGATTTGATGTAAGTCTGATACTGAACTGTTTTTGACACTGGACTTGGTTATTGGATTATCCCTGGACTGAAAACTGACTGATTTAACCTGTGAATGACTTTGGACTGTGTTTGAACTTTGCTTAAACCTTTCTGGAAGTAAAAACCTACATTTACTGTACAGTGTATCTGTGTGCTGTGTGCGCATTATTCAAATACGTCTCTCAATACGTCTCCCTGTATGCGCTCATTCTCCTAACGGGGAATTACCTCAACACATGTGCTAAGACTACCACACTGTAACATCAAAACGGCTTGAGTTTTATCTCATTCATAAAGGCAGGCAAGACCACAGTGCTTCTCACAGCCAAACTTGCTGAGCATCCAGTGTGTATTTACATGAATGAGCATATTTTTCAAAATGCAAAGAGGAAGGAAAGCTAACATTAATTATATCCAGAGCTTCAGCAGACAGAGAAAAGGGGAATCACATCCCTTTCTTTAAAAATGGAAGGACAATGCAGAACTAGAGAGAAGCAGTGGAGTGTAGCAGTGAGGGGTTTCAAATAATCCCACCACTGGTTCACCGAAAATGTATCTGTGTGCGGCTTCTGGACATGCATAGGTGCACAGCTTTTGGGCCTAGTAAGCCTCCCTGCAGCCTCCTGGGAGCAAAAATGGGCCACGGGAAGGCATTTCTGGGAGTTGAAATCCACAAGTTTGCAAAATTTTGAGACCCCTGATCTAGAATGTTATTTCTCTGATCTCTTAGAACTGATCTGCTATCCATACTTAAAAGTTAGGTTAGCTTCATAAAGTATGATGGATAATCTTCTTGGAATTCTCTTAAAGGTAAAGGTTCCCCTTGCACATATGCACCAGTCTGAAGAGCAAGCTGAAGAGCCAGCACTGTCCGGAAACATCTCCATGGTCATGTGGCCGGCAGGACTAAATGCCAAAGATGCACAGAACGCTGTTCCCTTCCCACCAAAGTGGTCCCTATTTTTCTACTTGCAGTTTTTACCTGCTTTCGAACTGCTAGGTTGTCAGAAACTGGGACAAGTAATGGGAGCTCAGTCCATTATGTGGCATTGGGAATTCGAACCGCCAAACTGCCAACCTTTCTGATCGACAAGATCAGCATCTTAGCCCCTAAGCCACCATGTCCTTATGGAATACTCTTTCTTTATTCCTAGTAGAACCTCTTAGTCAACTGCCTTTTCCCTTTCTGTTTTGTCCATCTAATGTAGATTAAGGTGCCACCAAGAGCTGATCGACATTTTCAAAATGAAAACTCAGCAATTTATCGAGATGTCCGTGTCCTCCTCCCTTTTTAAAAAAATAATTTTTATTAAACTTTTTCACTATTAAAAAACAATACATATAACAATAACATATATAAAAACAACACATATACCCTCTTCACAGTGATGTGACATAAACTATTCCAATTAAATCAATAGATACGTATTTACATTATTTCTTATTCCTACAGTTTAAGCCCATGTCACACTGCACCAACGGATGCAAAGAGGATGTAAAACGGACAAAAAAGCTTGCCATCCGTTGGTTAACGCGATATACTCACTGCCTCCGTTTTGCTTCCTCTCTATCCGTCCAGCATCCGTTTATGGACGTTTCATCCGCTCAGAAAGTTTTGAGCTGCCCAAAACTTTTGCGCGGAAAATGTATTCCAATTCGTCCATTATGCATCCGCTACGTATCCACTACGCATCCGTTCTGCATCCGTTACGCATCCGCTATATCCACTAGGCATCCGCTACGCATCTGCGCAACTCGCATCCGCTCAGATGCAGGGAGGAAGCGGAACGGATGCGGAACAGACGCAGAACGGATGCAGAACGGAAACAAAGCGTTTAAAACAGAAAAAACGTTTGTAGAGGGGACCTATCTCGGATATTAAGGATGTCTAGAGGATGCCTAGAGGATGCCTAGAGGATGCAAAGGGACACCTATACTGCCTATAAAAAGGGGGAGCAACACATCTGGATCTCACTTTCAGAACAGCAGCCCAGCTGTGCAGACCTCTGCAGCCTTCATCTGCCTCTTGCTCTTCCACAGCATCCAGTCATGTCCACCGTGGATCGTAACACAGTCCTTTTGGCAGCCACCATCCTTCTGCAACAGTGCGAAGCCATCTACAGGCTCTGTGAACTCTACTACGGGAAGAAAAAGAGGCGGGCAAGAAGCCTCTGGGTACGAAGATGGTTCGCCAGAAGAGCAGAGGATGGACTGTACAACAAGCTGATGGTGGAGCTCAGGAACGAAGACACTCGTGCATTCCAGAACTTCAAGAGGATGTCTCCAGCCATGTTTGACGAACTTGTGCAGCGGCTGACACCCAGGTTGACCAAGCAAAGCACCAACTTCCGGCCCAGCCTGGACCCTGGGCTCAAGGTGGCACTCACTCTGCGCCACCTGGCCTCAGGGACCACCTACAGCAGCATGCAGTATGGATGGAGGGTGCCACACAACACCATCAGCATTGTGGTCAGAGAAGTGGTGCAGGCCATCATCGAAGAATACAAGGAGGAGCTCCTCCAGTGCCCCTCCACTGAAGAAGGATGGAATAAAGTTGCAGAGCAGTGGTATCAGAAGTGGAATTTCCCCCACACCGTTGGAGCCATAGATGGGAAGCACGTGGCCTGCAAAGCGCCAGCCAAGTCGGTCTCCACTTATTTCAATTACAAGGGCTTCTTCAGCATCATCCTCTTCGCCATGGTCGATGCTGACTACAAGTTCATGTACATCGATGCTTCAGGCAACGGCTCCTCTTCAGATGCCCAGGTATACAATGCCAGTCACCTCAAGGAGGAGCTGGAACGCAACCTCATCGTGGGCTTCCCAGATCCAGACCCCCTGCCCAACGACACGCAAGATGTGCCCTACTTCATCGTGGGGGATGACGCCTTCTCCCTCACAACCTACCTCATGAAGCCCTACACTTCCAGACTCCTCACCCGTGAAGAGAGGATCTTCAACTACAGGCTGTCCAGGGCAAGGCGGGTGGTGGAGAACGCCTTTGGCATCCTGGCCAACAGGTTCCAGGTACTTCTCACCACCATGCAGCATGACCCAGAGACCGTGAGGAGGATCATGGAAGCTTGCTGCATCCTGCACAATCTCATGCTCACCCGCTACCCAGTCTTGCAGAACAGGCTCGTAGACCTCCAGCAAGGCAATGGGGACATGGAGCCTGGGAAATGGAGGCAAGGGCGAAACCTGATTGACACTAAGGATGTGCAAGGCCCCAACAGAGCCTCACGTGAAGCGAAGAAGCAGCGCAACCTCCTGAGACAATGGTGCAACTCCCCAGCTGGAGCGGTGGAGTGGCAAGACAGGATGATAGATGCTTAATGGATGCTTCCTTCAGCCTGTCTCATCACACGGATGAGATTGGGCCATGTATGTTGAGTGGCCTGACAATGAACAGGGCATTTAATAAAGAGTTGTGTTTATGTTGAAATGTGTAGATCAATGATTACATTGTTATTGATAATAAAGGGCCATAGGTGTGGCACCTGGGAGGGTGGACCATCCAGTCCCACTATGCTTGCACTGGAGGTTTATCTATCCCACAGCTATTACCCATCCCAAAGGTATCCCTGCCCATCCCACAGGTATCCCTGCCCAACCCACTGCTATCTTAACCCATCCCACAATCATGCAAAGGCTTAAACCATTTCTAAAAGTTTCCACCAAGACTTTATTAAAAAAAAAGAAATGAAGCAACTGTATGAATCAAAAATAGACTTTATTAACAAGAAGTTATGAAACAAAAATGAGTCTCTGGCACTCCTCTGGGTCGCTCAGTCCCAGGGGTGAAGGGTGCAGGTGTTGTGGAGGTGGCTAGTGCTGGAGTGCTTGTCATCAGCTCCTCCAGAAGTAGAAGCAGCAGAAGCGCCAGCCCCAGAAGAGCGAGCCCGTGCTGCAGAAGCCCCAGCAGAACCAGAGTGAGGGCCAGGGGGCGGGATGCCCAGGGCTGGCAGCAGATGGCTGAGGCTTGCTGTGCTTCAGCATGGTTGTGGGGTTGCTGGCTGGTAGGGAGGCTGGCAGGGAGGTTGGCAGGCAGACAGGCACCAAGGCTGGCAGGCAACAAAGCTGGCAGACAGGCAGGCACCAAGGCAGGCAGCAAGGCTGGCAGGGAGGCAGGCACCAAGGCAGGCAGCAAGGCTTGCAGGAAGGCTGGCACCAAGGCTGGCAGACAGGCAGGCACCAAGGCAGGCACCAAGGCTGGCAGACAGGCAGGCACCAAGGCTGGCACCAAGGCTTGCAGGGAGGCTGGCACCAAGGCTGGCAGGAAGTCTGGCAGCGAGGCTGGCAGGCAGGCAGATAGCAAGGCAGACAGCAAGGCTGGCAGCAAGGCTTGCAGGCAGACATGCAGGCAGGACAGGCAAGGCAGTCGATGTGTCTGGAAGCAGGTCTTTCCTCTGAATGGCGACCTGCTTCCGAGCTGCTTCCAGTATATCCGCGGGGCTTGTGCAATGCATCCCCCCCGCATGCGCAATTAATGCCAGGCATCCGCTAGGCTTCCACTGTGCATCCACTAGGCTTCCGCTCTGCATCTGCTGTATCCGTTCCGCATCCGCTTTGCTGCGGCCCCCCGGAAGCCTAGCGGATGTGCCATCCGCTCTCATCCACTTCCATCCGCTGGGCTTCCGTTCCGCATCCGCTTTCCATCCGCCCTGCATCCTCCCCGCGTCCGTGTTATCCACTCTGGTTATGCAAATTTTTGCCCCTTCTGAGAGCGGATAACAATGGATGGAACATTTTTCTCATCCGTTGTGTCCATTTTGCATCCGTTGGGCAGTGTGACAGGGCCTTTAACTAATTGTACCATTTTTCCCAAACCATATAGTATTCCATGTCTCCTCTATCTTGCAATTCTAGTGTGAGTTTGACCATTTCTGCGCAATCCATTATTTTCTTATTATACTATCTGTGGGGATACTATCTAGTTTCCAACTTAGTGCGTAGGTTATTCTTGCCCCTGTTAGTACATGTATTATTATTTTTTTTGAAAAAATTTTTATTAATTTTTTAACAAACAAACATATACCAACAAAACACAAAACATAAAAAACATAAAATATCTTTTTGGACGGCAGTTTGATCCCGAGTTACATCTTTTTGTACAGACATAAATTCAAGTTCCTGCTTACTTTTATATAGCAATTCCATTTCTTATTTACTATTTTACATTTTCTATATAGCTTCTCCCCTCTTTTCACTCTCTTAATTCTATTATATTTATTTCATCTCAATTTAAATCATTATACTTATTTCTTTTGTCTGTCCTGTTTCAGCTGTCTATTATTTTTTCTCATTAACACAAAATTTCTTCTGTAATGACTGATTGGAGTATAATGCCTTGTCATACTTATCCTTCCCCTAGTTTTAAAGCTTAACATAACACATAATTTTCATTCGGATTCTGCGTAATACATTCTAAAAATAAACTCAATATTTTAAAACAGGAAAAAAAAATTTTTTTTTGATATATAATATAATTAAAACAACAATCCATAGCAATTGAAATTATATCATTAAAATTAATATTCATTTAAGTCTTAAACATTTTACACAATCCTTTCTAAATAAATATCATACTTCTATGGGAACACTTATAGATTTTGCTTAGTTACTTTCTTTAATTCAATTCTCTCATATTTAATTTCATTTATTTTATTTAAAAAAAAAATTCGCTAAGTTACATTAAATATTTTGTCCCATTTTATAAGCATATATTATTCCAATTTTCTAACATTATTTCAAATACAGATACAACAACACAATCTTATGTACCTTTGCAGAATCTCTTTTTCAGTTATATGTTTACCCATTATCTCTAAATAAAATCTGTTTCTTTACATCTAGTTTCAAATCTTTGTAGCTTCTCTTCCCTTCTTTCCTCCCTTGTTTCTCCCCTCTACCCTTTTTACCCCCTTGTCTCTTAATCTCCACCCTCTTATGTATTCCTCTTTTCTGTTGCTTTCTGATATTGTGTCCACTTTTCACCTTGTTTTTCCCTTTTTTGGTTGTTTTTTTAAGTCTTAAATTCTCCATTCTCTTTCTCCTCTTTCCCCTTTCTTCCCCAAATAAAGTTGCTTGTTCATTAAGGATGGTTTCTTCTTCATCCCAATCTTCTTGTTCTTGTAGTTTCTCATATGTAGAAATTGCCATTTCTAAAAAATGAAAAATAGAGCCAAAAGAATCCTTCCCTTCTTGTTTCTCTTGGTTATATTTTATAAATTCCATTTTCAGTTCATCCATAAGTAATGCCATTGTAAAAAAAAAGAAAAAATTTAAACGACCCAAATGATTTTAATCATTCAAATAAGAATTTCCAAAAGTCCCAAAGTCACCAAGCAATCCAAATACACACAGTCTATTTCATTTAACACTTTCTTCTTTTTCTCACTTTTTTTTTCATTTTAATGCTTCAAAAAACTTCAAATTCTTTTTGACCTTCAATCCATCTGATAGAGTAGTCAATTATGATCCAAAATGGAAAAATCCAATAATAAAAAGGCCCAAAAAACCAAAGAAGAAAAAGGATAAAATAAAAAGCAAAAATAAAAATATTACTAAAATTGAAATATACAAAAAGGCTGGCGAGACACCTGTAATAATATTTTTCTGTGCTCTCCCTCCATCTTATCACATTAAAATGTCCTTGAGAAGGAGTGTTTATACATTTCTCCCCAATTCAAATAAAGTACTTTCAAGCCTCTAGTTAGCAGTGTTGCAAAATCTCTTAATACTTTTTCCCCCCCCAGCCAGAAAAAAAAGTAATGTATACAAAACTCAGAGGAAAAAAAAAAAAAATCAAAGGGGGCCTCTATCCTAAAGAAAATTAAAGAATCAAAAGAAGCATAAAAATATATATAAGAAAAAATTCAATCTGGTTACCTACAAAGTCACATTAAAGTCCTCAGGAAAAAAAAAAAATAGTAAGGAAAGAATCCAAGCCTCAATTTGACATCACTTAAAAAAATGCCGCTCAACCAGATTCCAGTCAGGCAAAAATAAAACCACAGGTTTCTTCTTTGTTCAGGATATCCTTTCAGGTCTCAACCAATTTGCAATACAAAAGAAGTTTCTCACCCAGCCGACACACCCTCTCTCCAGCCACTTTCTTTTCGGAGCTGTCCCGACTTCAGCAGCTTTGGAGGCTGCCTTTCCACCGCCAGCAAAAGGGCTTCTCCCGGATCAAACCAGAGATTTGCGATATCTCTGGGATCCTGGGACTGTGCCCTTCACCATCCCCGTCTCTACGGGACGGTTTAGGTCCGTTAGGACCGACCAGGGGTGAAAATATCAGCTGAGATCTCAGAGCCCCGAGATCTCAGCTGTAGCACCGAGACGAAGCTCCGCCTTCTCCCCTGTTAGTACACGTATTATGATATATTTAATTTTTTTCTTAAATATTTCCCTTCCCCCCCCCCCCCCCATATCTCCCCAGATCGAGCGTCATGACAATTGTGCTTATGACTATCTGGAGATCCGGGATGGCAGTTCAGAGTCAGACCCTGTGATTGGAAGGTATTGTGGTTATGACAAGCCTGACGATATTAAGAGCACCTCCAACAAGTTATGGATGAGGTTTGTGTCCGATGGATCCATCAACAAGGCTGGCTTTGCAGTCAACTACTTCAAAGGTAGGGTATAGAGCTTGGATTATTCAAGGCAGGGTTGGATAATCTTTGGATGACCAGCACCTATAATTTATAGATTTTACAATTGTGGAGAGGGCAACGTTATCTGACAGAGAATGGGTGCAAAGTAGAGAGGATTGTGTCATAGAGAAGATAGCAGTCATGATAGCAGTCTTCCAATATTTGAAGGGCTGCCACAGACAGGAGGGGGTCAAGCTATTTTCTAAGGCACCCAAAGGCCAGACAAGGATTAATGGATGGAAACTGAACAAGGAGAGATTCAACCTGGAAATAAGGAGAAACTTTCTGACAGTGAGAACAATCAACCTATGGAACAGCTTGCCCTCAGAAGTTGTGGGAGCACCATCACTTGAGACTTTCAAGAAGAGATTGGACTGCCATTTGTCAGAAATGGTGTAGGTTCTCCCGCTTGGGTGGGGGGTTCGACTAGATCAGGGGTCTTCAACCTTGGCCCCTTTAAGACCTATGGACTTCAACTCCCGGAATTCCTCAGCCAGCAAAGCAAAGCTGGCTGAAGAATTCTAGGAGTTGAAGTCCATAGGTCTTAAAGGGGCCAAGGTTGGAGACGCCTGGACTAGATGACCTATAAAGTCCCTTCCAACTATGATTATCTGTTATCTGTTAAGGAGTGTTCAGATTTTCTGATTTTTCCCCCCTTGGGTGAGAAGAGGAGAAGGTGGGACATTACATTTTTTTGTTCTAAAAGAGGGGTGTCAAACTTGATTTCATTGAGGGCTGCACCAGGGTTAGGGGGGGTTTGGGGGCTCATAGCCAGGGGGCGTGGGTAGCTTGACATCACTCATGTCAGGTGTGCCTCAGGTGGCCTGAGCATTCTGCCAGCCAAAAAGGGCTCCCAATCTCCGTTTTTGGCTGGGATGGCCTCCTGCAACTCTCTGCCAGCAAAAACACAGCTTGGGATGACCTTCTGACCTCCATTTTCTCTGGCAGAGGCTTGCAGGAGGCTATCCCATCTAAAATTGGAGATCAGGAGCCTGTTTTCACTGGGAGAGGCACTACTGTTTCCAGAGCAGCTGTGGGGGCCAGATCTAAGCACCCCATGAGTTTGACACCCCTGTTCTAAAGCCTTTGTCAGGGTTCCAATTGCCCTAAGTAAATCATGAGCCTTGAGCCAAACTTCAAAAGAATCCAAAAGATTTATTAGGAGCAACATGTCCGGCACTAACCTGTATGTAACCAACTCTCAGAACAAAATTTACTATCACCTATGAACCTGTTTTCCCCCCACCCTGATGGGTGTGTTATAAATCAGATTCTCCAACAAACACATTCATGGGTTGGTGTCATCACACTCTCCAATGAAGGATTTTCTTCTTTAAAAAACAAAACAAAACATAATAAAGGGTAGTTTTATTAAATATATTTGGTACAAACCTTTTGATCCCTTCTCAAAACTCAGTATAGTTAGCAAAAGACATACTAATACATTTATTTTATACAGCTTATGAAAGAAGGGTAAGAGAAGGAAGGCAATTTTCAAGGGCAGAAGATCTGGTAGCCAAGGCTACAATCTCCACAAGATAAGTGTGGAATGTGCTTCTGGTCTTCATCTGCCCCACTGCTCCCTCAGGCCTTTCCCCTCACCTCCTTTTTATGGCAACTCGAAAACAGGCATAGGAATGATTTACGAGTTGGCAGCCCAACTAGAAGGATAAGGTCCCATACCTGGAAGTCAAACAGAGCAATGAGAAATGGCAGTTCTCATGGGGGGGGGGTGTGTGTGTGAACTGGATTCAGAAGCTCAGGTTGATCAGCCCCATGAACCAAAAGAAAATAATTGCATTTTAAGTAAGGATGAGCAATGCTTTGATAGCCAACGGTTGTGGAGAACTTCTGGGCCATAGCAGATGGGGTGATACTACAATATACATCTAAGCAGGCTGGCTATCCCCCCCCCCACACACACACACACATACACACTATTTTTGACCCAAAGGTGCTTTTCCAAAAGGCAACTGGACTTTCTTGTTTGTTTTTCTTTTTGAAAAGATTTCATTTTTCATCCAAGAGGCTTCCTCAGTTCTGACTGAATGGTGGGGAATGGAAGGATTCAACATTCAACCAGAACTGAAGAAGCATCTTGGATGAAAAACAAAATATTTTCAAAGGGTAAAACAAACAAACAAGAAAGTCCAATTGCCTTTTGGAAAAATACCTGTCAGGTTTCCAAGTGATGAAATCCATTTTAAAAAAAAAAGAACCAAGTCCATCTTCCAAGACAAATTCTTTTATTTAGGAAAGCATCAGATTGGCAAAGTCCATGGTAATTCCGGATCTGATGCAACCCGGAATTACCCCGCAATATTAGAAGTTAGAAACAACCCCCAAAAGTCAACTTTCTCCAATAGAAGTAATTCAATGTTGCTTGATGTCATGAATCTCCACCTCAAGGGGCCTGAGCACGGACAGTTTGTTTTCCTACAGAAAGAAGAATCACCGAGCCTAAACAACTCTCTTCCTCCACTCATCCCCCCTTAGGAATATGGCAATCCCGAAACTCTTTCCCCCTACGACTGCCACAGAGAAAGTAAGAAAAAGAATATATACTAAGCCTAACTAAAATGGCTACACATATGTCAGTTTTGGGCTTGACGGTACCTTTGGAACAACCATGATGTGGATGATTGAGAATTTCCACACATGACCCCCCTTTTTTTCCCCTTGGAAGAGGTTTTTTCCTTTTTGAAAAAAAAAAGCAGTATTCATGCTGCTTTAGCCTTACGACACAGTTTTCACATACATCTGGTAGAAAAAATGATAGAGAACCCAAATCAACTGTGCAGTCAGCGAGAATCCTTGAGGCCCATTCATGGGTGGTATCTGACCTTGGTTTTAAAACAAAGGAATCCTGAGAAATTTTTGTCATGTACCATTATGAAGAATTAGAAGTACCACTTCATAAGACCTTGGTAAGACCACTTCTGGAATATTGCATCCACGATATAAAAAACATGTAGGGACTCTAGAAAGAGTGAAGAGAAGAGAAAGAATGAAGAGAAGGACAACAAAAATAATTAGGGGACTAAATTATACCATGACTAAAGCATACAATGAGTGACTGCAGGAATTGGATATGTCTAGTTTAATGAAAAGAAGGACAAGGGGAGACAGGATAGCAGTGTTCCTATATCTCAGAGGCTGCCTCAAAGAAGAGGGAGTCAAGCTGTCCTCCAAGACACCTGAGGGCAGGACAAGAAGCAATGGGTGGAAACTAATCAAGGAAGGAAGCAACCTAGAACTAAGGAGAACTTTCCAGGCAGTCAGAACAATTAATCAGTGGAACAACTTGCTTCCAGAAGTTGTTTTTAAGAGGTTTTTAAGAATGAATTAGACAGCCATTTGTCTGAATTGTTATAGGGCTTCCTGCTTGAGGAGGGGATTGAACTACAAGATCTCTAGGGTCCCTTCCAACTCTGTTATTCTGTTAAATGCAGGAGTAGACAAACAGGCAAATATTTCTATTTGCAGGACTGTTTGTATTGGGCCACTGGGGGGCAGACATAACATGGGGAAAGTGTAGGTTTTTTTTCCAACTCTGCTAAGGACACCATCCTTTTACTGCACTTCCTAGAGGCAGCTTCTTTTCTGTTTCCAGAACAGATTCTTGTTTTGCACAGCTGGCCATATAATCACAGTACATCTTTCTTCCTATACCATGGGGATTTGATCCTCCTTCTCTTTCACTCCTTTTTCTCTTTCCCTCTTTATTAAAATAGCTCCCTCTTTAGCTCACGGAGATGGAACGCAAGAAAACGGGATTATTCCTGCAGAGGTTGGAAACACAACACCGTTGCATTAGAGAGAAGCCGTCAAGTTTTAGCCTGCAGCATAGGCCAAAGAAAAAAGAAAAAAAGAAACAGATGAACAATTCACTGCTTTTGTCATTCCAGAAGTGGATGAGTGCTCACGACCAAACAATGGTGGATGCGAACAGCATTGTGTGAATACCCTGGGTAGCTACAAGTGTGCCTGTGAACCTGGCTATGAGTTGGCTCCCGACAAACGCAAGTGTGAAGGTGAGCATTTTAGAAAGCATCTGTTCTGGTTCCAAGAATGTATATGTTTCCCTGAAAAGTAAGACCTATCCCAAAAATAAGACCTAGCATGCTTTACATATAAGCCCTACTTCCAAATAAGGCCTTCTGAAGAGCCTGTGTAGCTGACTGACTGCCCATTCCATCTGGTTGATCGAGGTACAACGGCCATGAGGTAAGGCCTTAGGGCCCCTGCAGCCAGGCCATTCATACCCCAATACCTGTCTTGCAGGGCAGAAGTTTACAATTTAGGTTATATTAGTATAGTCTAATACAGCCTGGAAGTTACTGGCAAATTGAGGCCTTACATAGAGATAGAAGATAGACAAGCAGACAGACAGACAGGTAGGCAAGATATACACTGCTCAAAAAAATAAAGGGAACACCTAAACAACACAATGTAACTCCAAGTCAATCACACTTCTGTGAAATCAAACCGTCCACTTAGGTAGCAACACTGATTGATAATCAGTTTCACATGCTGTTGTGCAAATGGAACAGAGAAGAGGTGGAAAGCATAGGCAGTTGGCAAGACACCCCTAATAAAGGAGGGGTTCTGCAGGTGGTGACCACAGACCATTTCTCAGTTCCTATGCTTTCTGGCTGATGGTTTGGTCACTTTTGAATGCTGGCAGTGCTTTCATTCTCGTGGTAGCATGAGACGGAGTCTAGAACCCACACAAGTATCTCAGGTAGTGCAGCTCATCCAGGATGGCACATCAATGCGAACTATGGCAAGAAGGTTTGTTGTGTCTGTCAGCGTAGTATTCAGAGCATGGAGACAGACCAGTACATCAGATGTGGAGGAGGCCGTAGGAGGGCAACAACCAAGCATCAGGAACACTACCTCCGCCTTTGTGCAAGGAGGGACAGGAGGAGCACTGCCAGAGCCTTGAAAAATGACCTCCAGCGGGGCACAAATGTGCACGTGGCTGTTCAAGCGGTCAGAAAGAGACTCCACAAGGGTGGTATGAAGCCCTGATGTATACAGGCGGGGGTTGTGCTTACAGCCCAACACTGTGCAGGACGTTTGGCATTTGCCAGAGAACACCAAGATTGGCAAATTC
>BLBF01000065.1:5740827-5778421 GCA_015471245.1 Laticauda colubrina | reverse complement strand
GATAGATAGATAGATAGATAGATAGATAGATAGATAGATAGATAGATGATAGGTAGGTAGGCAGACAGGCAGATAAGGAAGCAAGCAAGCAAGCAAGCCAGGTTTCACTACTTCTAGCATTTTTCCCCATTAGGAAAAAACTAGAACTTGTGTTCATGTAGCTAGCAAGGCTCATCTATTGCATTGCATGGACACTAGGACAGGGCCATTTTCTTTCTTGGGGTCCAAACTTCTGTCCCTTCCCTCTAACCCAATTTTGGATTAACCAAGGTTCCTAATTTATGTTTGTGTCTTTTGTTGTTTCTAGAATGTGGGGGCCAGGTGCGAGCTGAAGTGAAAACCAAGGATCTCTATTCCCATGCGCAATTTGGAGACAACAACTATCCTGGGGGTTCTGACTGCGAATGGGTGATTGTGGCTGAGGAAGGCTATGGGGTTGAACTCATCTTCCAAACATTTGAGATTGAGGAAGAGGCCGACTGTGGCTATGACTACATGGAGCTGTTTGATGGCTACGATGGAACAGCTCCACGTCTGGGACGTTATTGTGGCTCTGGGGTAAGATATTCTTTATTGCGTAGTTCTATGAAAAGCTTTATGCATGGCACAGCATGATGCAATGACAATATTCATCTGGTCTTGGTGATTGGAATTATGTTTTCTGCAAAAATTGTGGATGGTTGGCAATGTTCTTTTTAAAATTTAGAATCTCATAGGTAGCTTGGAACATTGGTACCATGTTTCCCTGAAAATAAGACCAGGTCTTTTTTAACTTTTTGCTCTGAAAGACCCATTAGGGCTTATTTTTTGGTTGGGTCTTATTTTCAGGGAAACACGGTATCATGTGGTTTGAAAACAGAGGCAATATATTCAGATACTTCCATTGTTATGGAATTCATTTCTGGAACAATGGAGCTTCCAGGTTTGTGCCTTTGGCTAATTAGAAGATTCCCAGCTGTGATTTGTAAGGTCTGTCCATGTAGATGTGATCTTGTACGTCTTGAGGAAGTTCTTTTAATGGGATATATGGTTCTTTTTTTTTTTTTTTACATCTTTCTATGAAATCAGCATATAAAATGATATTCTGGAGACTTAACACACATCCTGTTGTAGGTAATTTGTTCATGAGAGCAGTATTTTACTTGGGTTCTTTTTATAATGATTTCAAGATTAATGTAAACCTCTAGGAATTACCTCATTCTGTGAAAGTTTCAGGAGATGGGATGATGAAGCAAAATGATCAGAGTTGAATGTCACCCATGTGGCCAGTGGTGAGGATTTTTTGCTTTCCTGAGATTAGGGGTTCAGGGATGCACTGTTGTTTTTACTTCCTGGTTTCATGTGTTCCTGATTTCAGAATGAAGAAAGGAACATCGTCAGTGTTGGGCAATTATAGTGTCATCTGTAGCAATAGACTTATATACCATTTAGATTTATATACCACTTCATAGTGCTTTACAGCCCTCTCTAAGCAGTTTAGAGTCAGCATCTTGCCCCCCAACAATCTGGGTCCTCATTTACCGACCTCTGAAGGATGGAAGGCTGAATCAACTTTGATCCGGTGAGACTCAAACTGTCAAACTGCTGGCAGTCAGCAGAAGCAGCCTGCAATTGTGATGACCCAGGGTGGGATGCAAAAGCAACAGAATCACAAAAACAGGTGAAGTCCCCTTAATTCCTTCAAGTTGGCTTCAAGGTTCCAATTATCATTGACGGGAGAAAAAACTCCCCCACAAACAAAATTATTTGTTTGCAATTGTTCCTTGCAAAAAGGAACAAATGCCGTTCAAACTCAAAATACATATAATAGAAAAAACAACACAAACCACATTGAAGCAATTAATGAGACAAGACAGGATAAGGCCTTGAAGACATCCACAGATATTGAAATATACACACTTGGAAGGATGCCAGAACTCAGATAAGAACCAAAAGACTAGAATTATTTCACACTTTGCATCCAGCACTGGGCCATGCACAGTTTGTCTTTTGAACAGTCCTCACAGCTGTAGCCCATGAAGGGGATCAGGGCCCTTTCCTCCCCTGTAGACCACGCCATTCATGTTTCTCCTTTATCCACTCCTCCCTGCATGTCCTAGGATGAAGAAGGGATAGGGCTAGGTCTTCCTCGAATGCCCAGCCGGCCTGTTCCCTTCCCCAGTTTCCTCCACAACCTCCGGAGCCACACTTCCACTCCCTGTCGGCTGTTCCTCCTCTCCCTCGGAGTCAGACTCCAACAGAGGCATGACAGCAATACTGTATTCTAACTACTGTGCCACCGCGGCTCTAGGAGATGTAATGAGTCTGGGAACCATTGGGGAAAAAGAATATTTGTAGTTCAGGGTTGAAATAAGGAGTCCTTGGAGTCCAAGGAGTACCCAGGACCCCTTAAAAAGATGATAAAGTATTTGAGTCATCCTGGCTTACACAAGTTATCTCACCCATCACCTTAACATTTTTTTCTCTATCTTCTCCTTTTTGCTAGCCTCCAGAAGAGGTCTACTCCGCTGGGGACTCTGTGATGGTAAGATTTCACTCAGATGACACCATCAATAAGAAGGGCTTCCATCTACGGTATACCAGCACCAAATTCCAGGACACGCTGCACACACGGAAGTGATCTCCCAGCTCCCCAAAACCCCCTTCAAGTGAGAACAGCCTTCCCTTACTTGAGGGACAGGTTTTTCCACCGTTTGCAAAAAGAAACGAAAACAAAAAGGAAAAAAAAAAGACATCTATGGAGAAAATTCACATAAACTGGAAGGAGAAATACACAGTACACCTCAGAGTGTAAAACACTCACACAAAAATTAAAGGTGCTGTCAGCTGCTCATGGCCTATGTGGACTAGGCTCAGGGTTATTGGGGGAACCCTTTGATTTAAAAGAGAAAAAAAAAAGGACGTCCATTCCTGTGCCTCTTTTCTTTTTTGACCAGAATATCTCCAAGACTAACCACTTTGCAGCTTCCACCTGAGTTTTGTCTCCCCCAATTCTGGTTTAGGGCAGATTTGTCCAAACACGGCCATTTTAAGATCTGTGGACTTCAACTCCCAGAATTCTGGGAGTTGAGGACCACGAGTCTTCAAGTGGCTAAGGTTTGACATCCCTGGTGTATGGTTTAAAATAAAGCTTGTGTTTTCCTTTACAAATTCCACAAAGCAAGTTTACCGGCAGAGATGTCGGCAAATACAAACACAGAGTGGAGAGGCTACCAGGCTGGCGGAAGCCGTGTCTGTTGTAATGATGTAATAAATATGCTTTCTTGTACTTCTAAACAGATGCCCATCAGCCTCTTTCCATCTTTACCATTTGTGATTATTATTTTTTAATTCTTTCATCTCTGAGAAAAAGAAAAATATGTAACTTGAAAAATGTCTTGCTCCTTCCTTCACTAACTTTTTTTTTAAATTAAAATTTGAATTGAAACAAAAGCAAAACATGCATTTCTGCTTGTCCTGTCTATAAAAAGAAGGAGGGCTGCAGGCAGAGTGTGCAAATCTATTATTTCTGTAGATTGACTCTTTCTGTTCTTGGGTTTCTGTTTTCTGAGATGCTTTCATGTCCTTAGAACTATTGATGGATAGATTTTACCCTTAATAGATCTTCAGAGAGAAAGAAGAGTAAAGAAATGATAGAAAAATAATGGCTTCCTTTTGGGATGTATAGCAATAGCACTTAGACTTACATATCGCTTCAAAGTGCTTTTACAACCCCGTCTAAGTGGTTACAGCATCAGCCTATTGCCCTCAACTATGTGGGTCCTCATTTTACCCATCTTGGAAGGATGGAAGGCTGAGTCAATAGCAATAGCATTTAGACTTATATACCGCTTCACACTGCTTTACAACCCTGTCTAAGCGGTTTATAGAGTACGCGTATTGTCCCCAACAATCTGGGTCCTATTATAACCATCTCAGAGAGATGGAAGGCTGTGTCAAGCTTTTTGGTGAGAATCAAACTGCCGAACAGCTGGCAAGTGGCAGTTAGTAGAAATAGCCTGCAATACTGTATTCTGACCACTGCGCTACCACGATTCACTATATTCCTAATATGGTAACTTGGTTTCATTCAAAGCAATTTCAGTCCTCGTATGTCTGCCATAGTCATCAAACAACATCAATTTTGGTTGTCATTGTGGATTCATATACAAAACAGCTCCTGACTTCTTACTTGTCTCTGCTGAAATTTGACCCAATTTTGTACAAATCAAATATTACTGGTAATTATGACTAATTGCTTACTGGCCATTCCAAGTTACGATGGATCTCCCAGTTGCTACTTACAACTGGTTCTGAAGACCCCTTCACCCAGAATCATCTGACTGTATTTTGTATGCTAGGTAATTGGCTCACATCTTGGCCAGTGTGGGTTTCCAAATTTTTTTCCTACTGGTTCAGAAAGCATGCAGATGATACGCCCTCTGTATCAACCCTGGTGAACTGTGCCATTTTTTAGCTCAGCTAAAAAAGGCGTGGCAATCTGCTCTGTCACGCCAATCAACTGAGCTAAAAAACAAGGGAATATAGGAGAGATAAGGGCAGGGCTAGTCAGAGATGGAATTTGCCAGTTCTCCGAACTACTCAAAATTTCCGCTACCGGTAGGCCAGGACCGGTCCAAATCGTCTGAATACTACCTCTGATCTTGCCCATTGTCGCACAACCACTTTGCTCAATGATCGCAATCTCAGCATTTTCAGTTCCAGTCATTAAGTGATCTCACAGGTTGTTAAGCAGACCAGGTTTCAGGTAAGGAGTACCAGGTGCCTCAGGGATGGGGTGGAGATACTGGGAGACCTTCTGCAGGTGCTCAGTGGTTGAAAATCCTCCCTGCCAAAATCTAAGCAGAATTTTCATTCCCCCCCCCCCCCCCCGGGTAAACAGGGGGACCTTTTTCAGCCAGTCCCTGGAGACAACAGATCTCTTTCTTCTCTCCTGAAGCCGGTCAGAAAAGGTCCATTTCCCCCAAATCCAAAACAGGAGTTTCATCCATGGAGGATTTATAAGAGGAGTTTGTTTCATTTCTGGAGTTCGCTGCAGAAGGCTGGCTGACTTTCTGTGGGAGTTAACAAAGAAGATTGCACCTGGTGATCACTCAATCACAGGGTGCTTGGCAACACATTGTAAGTGCAAACTGGTTGCCAAGCATCCAGATTGCAACCACAAAGATGCCAAAAAAGCTGTAACTTCAGGCCTGGGGTATTAGTTTAGTGCCCCTTTGTTTAGTGCCTCTGTCATTGTAATTTCAGAAGGTGACTGAAGTAATGGCCATGAAATAAGATTACATGTATAGCAGTGGCATTCTATAAACACAATATAACATATGTGGGTTTTGCCAATGAGAATAGAAGGGTGTCGTAAAACATCATGTACATTGTTTTCCAAGATCTCAAAGAGACAATAAAAGTGCCATTTTCAAACATAGCTACATGGTTGTTGTAGGAAATGCTTTTATGTAAGATTTCCACTAATGGACATCTGGCTACCGTGATACCATGGAAAGAAACTAGTCATAATTGCATCATCCATCTCTGGATCTGGTTTAGAATAACAGAATTGGAAGGGACCTTGGAGGTCTTCTAGTCCAAGCACAAGCAGGAGACCCTATACCATTTCAGACATATGGTTTTCCAAGCTCCTCTTAAAAACCTCCAGTGTTGGAGCATTCACAACTTCTAGAAGCAAGTTGTTCCACTGGTTGATTGTTCTGACTGTCAAGAATTTTTTCCTTAGTTCTAGGCTGCTTCTCTCCTGGATTAGTTTCCACCCTGCCTTGTCCTGCCTTCAGGGGTTTTGGATAATAGCTTGACTCCCTCTTCTTTGTGGCGGTCCTGAGATATTGGCACACTGCTATCACGTCTCCCTTTGTCTTTCTTTTCATTTTAACTGGACATACCCAGTTCCTGCAATCGTTCTTCATATATATATAGCCTCCAGTCCCCTAATCCTCTTTGTTGCTCTTCTCTGCACTCTTTCTATAGTCTCAACCTCTTTTTTATGTCGTGGCAACCAAAACCAGGTGCAATATTCCAAGTGTGGTCTTACCAAGGGATTATAAAGTGGTACATTATAAACAGTTCTCAGGATTGCCTTGCTTTAAAACCAAGGTCAAACAATATCATATGCTGGTCCCAAGGGCTCTCTCTGACTGCAAAGTTCAACAGTGGCTCCCTTGATTCTATCACTCTGTTAATGCAACATAAGACTACATTGGCTATTTTTTTTAAGCCTCTCTGTCCAAGGAATATGCACAACAATGGTCATTTATTATGCTGGGAACTATTTCCTACAACCTTTACATCATGATTAGCAAGTTGAAATCTCAAATATGTGTAATGTGGAAGACTGACCGCTAACTTCTAGGAACAATCCATTACAAACTCCATTATAATCTACAGGGATGTTATCCAAGTCTCGGGAACAGATGCTTCAACATGCTTTGGGGCAGTTCCCATTAATTTTAATCGGCTTTCTCAAGGTAATGTCCACTCGGCCAAGGGTCTCCAATTTTGGCAACTTTAAGACTTGTAGATTTCAACTCCCAGAGTTCCTCAGCCAGCTTTGCACTTGGCTGTAGTCAATGACTAGAAGAGGAATTTGGCCTAACATGAAAGATGGATTATTTTGCAAATAAGTGTGAATGTAATTCTTAAATTACATCAAGGGTCTTCAAACTTGGCAAGCTTAAGACTTGTGGGCTTCAACTCCCAAAATTCCTAAGCTAACATGACTTGGAGAAGGAATTTTAGGAGTTGAAGCCCACAAGTCTTAAAGCTGTCAAGTTTGAAGACGTCTGCTCTATAGCAAGAGTTGTTGAGATGGATGGAATGAAGATGCAGGAATGCAACAATTGGAACTATTTCCCATTTAGAACCAATTTATTGTGTATAACAGGAAGGTTTTTTTCCTGTGATCTATGGAGGAGGTAATGAACTGATAATGAAGCTTGCCGTTATCCATTTAGTTTAGGGATGTCAAACTCTCACATTGTTGTCACATGATGTATGATGCTAAAACGGGAGCTGGGCATGGCTAGCACGTGAGGCATCTGGCCCATGGGTCATGAGTTTGACAGCCCTGATTTAGATGATGGTCTCTAGAACCCTTATCTACCTATTCTTTCCAGCAAACTGATCCCTAATTTAACATGCAATGCTTGACTCATTAAATGCTTTGCTAGTTAGAACAACAGCCTTTTGATCTGCTGTGAATATAAATATCATTAAACCTTACTGACATCAGCAGAATTTTTGCAATTTGCTAGAGTGTATTGTGTCATGTTGAACTGCTGTTGAACTGCTTTTATATCATGCACTATTAGTATTAATTGGTTTCCAGGGCAACTAACAGAATAGCTATGAAATAATAAGGCAATGAAAAGAAAGAGCAACATTGCATACAAAGCAAGAGAATAAATTAAAAGCAACTGCTCTTCTGAAAATGAGAGAGAAAAATGAAATTAAATCTATTTCTAAATGAAGAGGGGAAGGGGGAAAGGCCACTGTAGTAGTTATTATGAAATCTGAAAGCCACAGCATTTTTACCTTGTATTAAAACTGCACTAAAATATAGCTACCACTACTGTGTGGTCAAAAGGCAGAACCTAAATGCTTATACAAAAGTTCAAAGTTGGAGAACAAGTTTTAAAACTGGCACATTAAGTGTTTATTAGTTTTGAGCAATGTTTCTCAACCTAGCCATTTTTATATGTGTGAACTTCAAGTCCTGCTGGTTGGGGAATTCTGGAAGTTGAAGTCCACACATCTTAAAATCTGTAGAGATTCTCACTCACTCATCCAGGTCATAGTTGTCCCAAAGGTGTTTTTTCAGGAGGCAACTGTTTTTTCTTTGAAGATGTTTCACTTCTCATCCAAGAAGCTTCTTCAGCTCTGACTGGATTGGTAAGGAATGGAAGGATTTATATTCCTTTCAGAGAGCTAGTCATTTGCATCCTTTTAGAAGGTCGTTGAAGCATTTGGAGGTTTATCTGTGTCCTCAGGAAGGAATATAAATCTTTCCATTCCCCACTATCACGTCAGAGCTGAAGAAGCTTCTTGGATGAGAAGCAAAATGTCTTCAAAGAAAAAATAAGTAAGTCCAGTTGCCTCCTGAAAAAGCACCATTGGGACAACCGTGACCTGGATGACTGAGAATCTCCACAGACTTTGTATATAGTTTGGAATGGACATTCTTTGAATTGCAGGCTACAGGAACCAGAAGCACCACTCAGGTGACCCTGAGGATACAGATAAACCTCCAAGTGCTTCAATGTCCCACCAAAAGAATGCAAATGACCAGCAGTCTGCAAGGAGCAGAAATCCTTCCATTCCCCACCATCCAGTCAGAGCTGAAGAAGCTTCTTGGACAGGAAGCGAAACATCTTCACAGAAAAAACAGGAAAGTCCAGTTGCCTCCTGAAAAAGCACCTTTTGGACACACATCTTAAAAGTTACTACAGTTGAAAAATACTAATTTTGAGTTTTTCAACATGACTTGGCTTCATGTAGATACACAAACATGCAAATACTTGCAAGTCAGTTGCCATAAGCTCTTCATCCAATGAGTGGGAAAACACTAAGCTTCTGTCAAGTGTGAACAATTAGGACTGCACATTAAATTGCAATTAAGCTAATTTATTGCTCATGTCGAAACATAAGAATCTAGTCAACTCACGGTCAACACTAAATTCACACTAGATAAAAGTTCATGGAATTCAAGAGGGATTGGATTAGGCCATTTGTGGGAATGTTATGGCTCCAGGCTGATTCCTCCTTTGAGTCCATCTGTTCTTTTCCTACATCTTCTCTTGGTTCTGAAGAGCTAGAATAAGGGGCAACTGTAATCACATTTAGTTCAGAGGTCAAAAAAAGCTCCTACATCTGCCCCTTCTCTAACAGATGGATAGGGTCAGACAAACTTTCCCTTTTTATGTTCTCCTGGGGGATGGCAAGCCACAGTGTCTCCTAAGGAAGTCTCTTTGAAATCACCAAAACTTGGGAATATATTTGATTAAATGGGCTGTTATCACTGCAGGGCCTTCCTAGACTGGTAAAATATGCTTGATGAGTGTGTCACATTCTTGCAAATGTGAGGTGGGACTCCTAGAACAAGAATCCAGGGATTACTTTGTTAAAAATATTTGTCTTTTGCAGCAGGATCAACCCAAAAGACACCCATATGTGGCATGCAGGAGGCCTAGCTTAAATGTAGTGATGGTTATGACATCAACCCTGCAGCTATTGATGTCACAGAACCTCTGGCCCTAGTAGATCATAGCAAGCCATGGGGAGCAACAGCCATAGGGAGGTGACATGAAGATGGGGTAGATGGTAAACAGAAGAAGAATGGAAATTGACAAAACCAGGTGGCGGGAATTAGGTCTGACCCCAAGGCAGTTGTCCAAGAAGATTGGGGTCACCTATTCTATGGCAGACTTCATCACCCAGAGCTACCGCAAGCCAGTTCAAATCCAAAGCCCAGGTCTAGCTTGCCCTCGTTCATCTCCACGTGGGCGGAAATGCCCTAAGAAGAACCACCATACGTGCAACCCAAGTGGATGTGAAAGAGCCCCTGGTTTTGCAACCCCATCAACCCCTTGCAGCAGAAAGAGACAAAAATGTAAAGATGAACTGAGTGATGACGAATGTTCTACTGTCTGTGCTTGGACCGAAAGAAAGGAAGTATATCAGAAGAATTCCTCCTGCTCCCTTGCAAGCAACAAAAACAACTCCCAGTGTAAAATTTCAATATGTAGCAACTTCTGTAAGCCAAAAAGAAACAAGCCACCTTCCTACCAAAAGACAAAATGCTCAAAAGGAGGGAAGAAACCAAAATGTCGGGAACAAAAGAAAGCGAAGCCCCCTCACGCAAAGAACATTAAATGCTGTTGTTTGGCACAACCTTGCCGGAAAAAAAGAATGATTCCTTTGGGTATTCACCTTGATGTGCCTCTAAACATATATTTGGATGATGACGACGGAGTAGAAGTAGAAGGTAATGAAGTCCAAGTGTGCAAGAAATGGAAAAACAAGAGTATAGGTGTGCAAGTGCCAATCTCACACGAAAGAGGCAAATGTGATATGGAAGAGGATCAATGCCCAGACCCAGAACATCCACCAGAACAATGGACAGAAGAAACCGAAGACCAGGAAGAAACTGAGATGGAACAATGCAACCCCTCTGAGGATTGCAGTTCAGAAGAAAAGAATGATTCCTGCGAGGAGATGCTAGCCAGGGACAAGTGCCAGAGTTCATGGTGGGAAAAGGTCCAAGAAGGCATGGTTTTATTGGAGTCTCTTCTGTCTTCTATCATAAATAAATGTTAGCCTCCTTAGAAGATCATCCTAAGATGTCACCTCTCCAATAGTTTTATTTTGCATAAATGGGGAGGGGAGATGGTAGCTCCAAATTTGGAGGTGTAATCAGGGCTCAGTGGTGGAATTCAAAATATTGTACCATTGGTTTTGAGGGCACATGTGGAGCATTCTAAAATGGGCAGTTTTAAGCATGAAAACGTAGTGTCAGGGCTGGTGAGTAAAACAACTGAGGCGCAGCAGAGCAGATTGCTGCACCTATCAGCTGAGCTACAAACAAAGGAAATATAGGACAGGAAAGGACGCTGACCGGTGCTACTGGATCACTAGAACCAGCAGCATACCACCACTGATGCAGGTTTAACTATTGCTGGCAAATGCTTTCTAAAGGTAGAGCAAATGCTTTGAAAGCAGAAGGTCTCAGATTCAATCCCAAAGGTGTTTTTTTTTTTTCCCAAAAAGTAACTGGACTTTGTTTTTCCTTGAAGACGTTTCATTTCTCATCCAAGCTTTTTCATCCAAGAACTGAACTGGAAAAGTTTCTTCAGTTTCTGTCAGGGGTGGGCTTCAAAAATGTTAGCAATGGGTTATCTGCCCAGTTGCTGGGTGGTTCTGACCATGGATGGCATGGCCTAGTCAGCCTCCTGTACCACAATGTGGTACAGCCAGGATGTGGCCAGCCAGGAGTGGGATTTGGGGATTCTCTGAATTGTGCAGAATCTTAGCTATGGGCTCTCCCGAACCCTGCGAACCCTCAGCAGCCCACCCCTGGTTTATGTAGCTTCTGAACTAAAGAAGCTTCCTCATCCAAGAACTGAAGAAGCTTCTTGGATGAGAAATGAAATGTCTTCAAGGAAAAAAACAAAGTCCAGTTGCCTCTTGAAAAAAGCACTTTTGGGACAACCATGACCTGGATGACGGACGACAGAGAATCTCCACAGACTCTCGGATTCAATCATCCACAGTTGAACAGAGGAAGTCTTCTGAGACGGAGGAGGAAAACAACTGACATTAGTTCCATCAGCCATGCCACTGGGCAGCAGGGAGGACTTCAGATTCAGTGTCCCACAGCTTTACCTGGAAGTGCCCCATTCTGCCCTTACATTTCCAGCAGGAACGCTCAGTTTTTAAAGGCTGTCTGTCTCAAAATGCCTGAGGGCTGGATAACTTTGCAACTGGAAAATGAAACCTTCAAAGAGAAGTTTAGCCATTTGCCTTTTCTCATCTTCAAGGTTATCCACCTGGGCTGTCTCATCTGGAATAAGCAAGGAAGAGAAACCGAGAAATACAGGTAATCCTCTACTTAATGACCACAATTGAGCCCAACATGGAGAAAAGTGTTAAGTGAATATTGTCCCATTTTATGACCTTTCTTGTCCCATTTTACGACCTTTCTTTGTCAGAAAGTGTCATAAATATGGGCCAGTTGCCAAAGGTGTGATTGTTGGTCAAGTGGCCATGAGGATCCTGCAACAGTTGTAACTGTGAAAACAGTCATAAATCACTTTTTTCAATGCCATTGTAACTTCAACCAGTTACTAAATGAACTCTTGTAAGTCAAGGACTATACTTTTCAATTCTTTTCAGACTTTCTGTTCTGACCCAGGCTTCATCAAATGTAATGAAATACAAACTTGTTTTAAAAGCAAAACCTATTTTAATGCAACAATGGGAATTACTTCCATTCACAGCCAGAACTAAACTTAAACAGTTCCCCAAGATAAGGACACGCCTGTCAGTGGAATGCTGCCCCAAAACAGAAGTATCCAAATTAATTATAACAGTACAAGAAAAAACCGACCAGAATACACAGAGCTTCAAGAAGGACTCGGAATCTATTGAACTGCTTTGCTTCCTGCAAAGATGTCATCATTGAGGTCTGACTTTTATCCCTTATGGGAGGGGCAATCACCTCCCAGCCTTACTCCAGAGTCGCCCGCTTCAGCTGCTCTTGCCTTCTTGCAGCTCTGCACACACACACACTGGGAACAGGCTCCCCTGAGTCCTCTGCTTCACTGCTGCCAGACTCCAGAAGCTCCAGAGGCAGCACCCCACTCCCAGACGGTCCTGGCCTCATCCCTGCATTGGATACAGGACCCTTGTCCAAGTCATCTCCAAACTCCCTGACTGGTTCCCTTTCTTCCTCACTGTCCAATTTTGCTGCCATCTGCACTGGCTGCCAGTGAACCACAACATTTTCAAAGGGTCTCTTCCTTTGCTTAACTCAATAAATTACTGCACCACATACAGCAAAATGTTCCTCAACTGATTAGAGGCATATAATCTATTAACATTCAAACTTGCCAAGATTTTTCTGAAGTGCTGTGGAATATACACCCTTTTCTCTACAAATGTTATGGTCCTGTATTTTGTTCTGCAGCTCAACATTTTACATCCATTGCTTTGTAACGAAGTCATACGTACCATTTTGCCAAAACGTCCATTGTTTCCTTTATATTGTTATTAGGCTCTCCTGTTCTTATGTTTAGCTTCTGGGTAATCACACCTGCACACATTGCCCCATTTTATGACATGAACAATAATTAGGGTGTGTTTTTTTTTTAACCTGTTGTAAACCCCCTGCTGAAAGTTATTGTTTCCTAAATAGTATTTGCAAGATTATCCTCTGTATGGAAAAGTTCAATTAGTTTAAAGGCTAACACCTGTGAATGGGAGAGAGTGTTTAAGATCAGCAGGAGACTTAAAAGAGGGAGGCTCCTTCCAGGAAAATCAACTTAGAGTTTGTGCTTAATAGTAGCAAGGTAGGCTACCTGCTGTTTTTTAAATAACACTTTTGAATGCATTGCAATAAGGTGGTTATAAATGCTACTTAAATTTTGTTTTTGTTGTAGGTTGATAAAGTTGTGTTGGAAGTTAAAACCCACCCGTCTCCTGGGAAAATTAAACATTTTAGGAGATACTAAGGCAGAATATTTCCCCTAAAAGAGAAGTAGAAACCCAGAGAGGCAGAAACTCAGCCACCTCCTCCCACCTTTGCTAATAAACCATTATTCTGGCCTAGGCCATCTATTTTACATAACAAAGATCTCCAGGTAGAGCTACAATAGGAATTGCCCAAAGCTCTTTCATTACATCATCATCCAGCAAGGCTCAACCAAACCTGGAATTCAGGCAGCCTACAGAGTTGCCTCTGCATTGCCCAATCAGGATACAAGCTCAAATCCCAACAGAGGGCATGAAACCCAGGCATTCTCAGCATCTCTTCCCTTTTTCTCCATTCAAGGCATGTGATCCTGTCCACCATTAAACCATCATTCCAAATAGCCTCCATGTTTCCAGCATCTTTTTTCCCCACTTGGAACTGAACCCAGAAGGATATTTCTTCCAACAATGGCAAAAGATAGCATTTACTCCTTGTATGTTTGCCCCTCTCCTCAATTAAAAAACTACCTTGAATACACAGCAGAAAAGAAATAACAGTACAAAATGACAGAAATTGTATTTGGTAAAAATCTCACACTTGCAGTGAATTGCACTTCCAGAAAAAACATCCAATTTTGAAGAAAATTAAAACTGTATTTAAATAATTAGGCCAGAAATTACCCTCCTGTATTTCAGCATAGGTGTTGCAGTTAGTTGGCAGAAGCAGCGAGATAGTCATGTTGGAAGCAACTGAGTCAGAATAAAACCAGGAAAGTCAATTTAACTTTGCTAAAAAAGGAGAGAGAGAATATGTGTCGCCCAGAAATAGGTTGCTGAATTGTATAAAGCAAGTACTTGTCAAGCATGGCAACTTAAAAGATGTGAGGATTCCAAATCCTAGAATTTTAGGAGCTGAGATCTAAGCATCCTTGTTGCTAAGGTTGAGAAATACAGGAGTAAAGTTTGGGAGTACTTGTTTGTATTCCTAGCTGCAATTTGGAAAATAATTATTGTAATTTAGACGATGCATCTCAGGCTCCCAGGGAAAAGGCTGCATAACAAGTGATTCATGAGATTGCAGCAAAACATGTCTTAAGATTACAGGACAAGAGATTTGAAAATCAAGGATTTTTCTCTGTAGAGGAGAATGGGTCACCAAATGGATGCTTTTAATGAAAACGGTATTTGGTTCACTCCTTCCAATACTAATGAATTTTTCTCTTGTTTTTAATCCCTTGAAATCTTATCTACTGCACTGACTTTGATGAATGCCATCACATTTATCCACATTGTCACCCCAACAATTGAGATAAAGCACCACAACTTCAAAGGGAATCCTGTTTGTTAGAAGCTGAAAAAAATATGTAGATATATTTGTTAGCTTATGATTATTACCACATGTGAGGGCATTGCCCAGGAAGTCAAAAAGCCAATAGTGTCCACCTTTCTCATTTTTACATGTACTGTGCATAAAAAGAGGCAAGATTATGAAATCCTTCTGGGTATTAAAGTTTTAATCTTCAGAAGCCCTTCTTGAAATTTCAGAAATGCAGAGAGAGAGATAATTTAGTAACCTCCAGTTGTGTAATTGGCTTAGTTGGGTTCCATTCCATCTATACTGGAGCAGGAATCAATAGCCCTATGCAAACATCACTTCCGGCGTTCAAATTGTGTGAATTGAGTGATTGTCACTTTTTGTTTTCTTCAATCAGGATGCTTGAGATTGGGAGAGCAATGGGAAGAGTGAAGAATGTTTGGGGGTGTGAGGATTGTGCTAAACCAGTTTTGATCAAGATAAGGTAATCTGTTTGTACCTTTTTTAATGGAAGGAAACCTGCTAGTTGTGACATGAAACGTTTATGTGTATAATACCCTTTAATGTGGGATGTGGTGGCTCAGTGGCTAAGACGCTGAGCTTGTTGATCAGAAAGGTCAGCAGTTTGGTGGTTCGAATCCCTAGCACTGCATAACGGAGTGAGGTCCTGTTACTTGTCCCCAGCTTTTGCCAACCTAGCCACTCGAAAGCATGTAAAAATGCAAGTAGAAAAATAGTGACCACCTTGGTGGGAAGGTAACAGTGTTCCGTGCACCTTTGGCATTTAGTCATGCTGGCCACACGACCACGGAGACGTCTTTGGACAGCGCTGGCTCTTCGGCTTTGTTACGGAGATGAGTACCGCCTCCTAGAGCCGGAAATGACTAGCACAGATGTGCGAGGGGAACCTTTACCTTTACCTAGTATGCTTCAGCTCGTCAAACCTGGGGTTGTTCCAATATCCTTGAAGGATGGCCTTTTGGAAGTGGGGAAGTTGTGCTCCACTCATTGTAACTCAGCTGCATTTGTTGCCAGCATGCTTCCAGATTCAGTGGAAGTGTTGAGGAACATTTGTAAAATCTTATAGGAACTTAGTTCAAGACTCTGAAGAGATTCTTAGTTCTCTTTTCACATTCTGAGGTAAACTGTAAAAGAGAAGGCTGTGTGTGAGAGAGAGAGGGAGAGAGACAGAGAGAGAGAGGGAGGGAGGGAGGGAGGGAGAGAGAGAGAGAGAGAGAGAGACTGAAATTGAAAGAATGATTGATACCCAGAAGAGGATGAGGTTTCTTGGGGACTGTATTTGTTCTACCTATGAAGAAATCTAGTGGGCTTCATTCCCAGTCTGGCTGGGTTTTTCTAACTTCACTTTCTTTTCAGCAGAATTTTGCTTGTTTCATGCTGGCAGTTTGATGTGTCGGTTATATTTTACTCATGGTTTTTTTAAAAAAATGTATTTTCAAGATACAGTGCTTTTTACCATAATGTAAAATACTTTGAACATATGTGCATCCACCCATCCATCCACTGCAGACAAACACACTTTTGTTAGTTGGTAATATCTTTATTGTGAATTATAATCTCGCTCCAAATCATTTTGACTCCTGATGGTTTCTTTGTTTGTGTGGTTCTCTTGACAACAATATGAAAAGCATCATGTCATTGTTTTCTTCTGGAGTTGTTATTCAACTACCCAGCCTAGTCTACACAGTCCTGAGATGTCCCCACCCAATTACTATGCAATTCCTATTCTTCTTAGTTTTTGCAAGAGCACCCAGGATCTGATAGACGGTGTCACCTTTGCTAGAGAATTCTTTTAAGAGGGGTAACTAAAAGAGCATTCAATAATGGGCAAGCTTTTGAGGTTTTGAGCTGTGCGTGAGGGAAGATGTTGCAGAAAGCAAGGAATGGGGCAAATGGATGAAATCAATGCTGGTATGCTACCAGTTTGGACCGGTTCAGCCAAACCAGTGGTAAAAAAAGCCCCCGATGATCAGCTGAGGGGAGAAAGAAGAGAAAAGTGCAGGATTGGCCCTCACACCTGCCCCTGTGCTTTTCTCTTCTTTCTCCCCTCAGCTGATTGGAGCAACAGGCCTCAGCTGGTGTGTGGAAAGCTGTGTGTGCGCATTAGGTGCATGCATGTTAGGTGCATGTGTGTTAGATGCATGCGTGTTAGGTGCATGCATGATCACCGAACCAGTAGTGGAACAGGTAGAATCCCATTGCTGGATGAAATCCAAAGATTAGGTCAGATGTTTCAGACTTGAACCTGCAGTTCAAAAATTACCTCACAATGAAAATTGTGGACTGAGTACATTGGATAGGAAGTAATTCCTAGACCAAGAACCTGGTGGTTCTCCTCAAGCTTCAGTTCCAAAAATCCTTACAGGTAGTTCTTGACTTACAACAGTTCATTTAGTGACCAGAGTTACAACAGCACTGAAAAAAAGTGACTTATGACCATTTCTCACACAACACATGCAGCATCCTCATGGGATACCTGACGCTTGGCAACTGACTCATATTTGTGATGGTTACAGTGTCCCAGGGTCATGTGATTCACCTTTTGCTAGGTTTTAATATGCAAAATTAATGGGGAAGCCATATGCATATAAACACCGTGTTACTAACTTAGCTAACAGTGATTCAGTTAGCAAGAAAGGTCATAAAATGGAGCAAAATTCTCTTAACCAATTTCTCATTTAGCAACATAAATTTGCGGCTCAATTGTGGTCGTAAGTTGAGGATTACCTGCAGTAGCCATTTTTTTTTAATGTTTCCACTGATTGCAGTTTTGATGTGTCCTTCACCTCCGGGACATTATTAAAACAGCATGTCGAGCCAGAAAGCAACTAAAGCAGGGGTCTCCAACCTTGGCAATTTTAAGACTTGTGGACTCTAACTCCCTCAGCAAAGCTGGCTGAGGAATTCTGGGAGTTGAAGTCCACAAGTCTTAAAGTTGCCAAGATTGGAGACCCCAAATTCGAAGGTGTCTTTCTTCTACAAAGTTTGATTGCAAGAGAATTGCTGTGATCTTGCACTCTGACAATCTATTCTTGACAGCATGGACCTTAAAACAGCCTGTTGCCGTGGAAATTTGGATAGCAAGCAACAAGTTTTCAAGTATTTCACATTTTGTGATTTCTAGAACAGGCCCATACCAATTCAATCCATCCTTTACTGTCTTGAAAGCGCGTTTACTTGTCTGTTTGTGGCCATTTGCTGTGGTTTTTTGGGAAGTCTGCACTTGGTGAAGAAAATAATTCTAGGTTTTATCTCTTGGCAAGACTTGACAGGAACATTTTAACAGTAAAATGCTTTGGGCATCTCAGTGGGCACTAAGAATGTAGAACAGGTCATGGCTTGGAAGTTGCCTAATTGAATCTGTTCAAGTTGTCTTTCTTTCCTCTTGTCCTGTATAAATATCAGGGTAGGATAGGCAGGCATGTAGTGGGAGATGAAGCCCTGCCAAGTTGCTATACTTCAGCGATCTTCAAACTTGGCAAGTTTAAGACTGGTGGACTTTAACTCCCAGAATTCCTCCTCCAGTCATGTTAGCTCAGGAATTCTGGGAGTTGAAGTCTACAAGTCTTAACCTTGCCAAGTTTGAAGACCCTTGCTCTACTTGAACCGTTATAATCCCTAATAATTGACCAAGATGATCAGGTTGTTGGGAATTGGAGAGAAGTCTGGATTACCCATTTCTGAGAGATTGGATAATAGAGTGGGGTGTCAAACACAAGGCCCGCGGGCCACATCTGCATCCTCTACCCCCGATGTAGTCATATCTGGTCCACAGGGCTGTCCTGGAAAATGTAAGGGGCCAGCCCATGTTGCTTTGGTCTGATCTACCCAATGCGAAGAGGAAACATCATGTCAGCTTTGGAAGCCATTTTTTACTTGGAAGTTTCGAGGCTGCCACATTCAGTGCCTGGGAATTTGGATGGGGGGGATTTCATAGTGAGGTAGAAGATTAGACTCAACAACATTCTTTCTTAGAGAGTCAAGGACATGTTGCCTTGCACCTGAAGGGGAGTGACTGGAGGGATGTCTCCAATAGGGATGAAGATTTGATTGGACCAAATGATGGACTGATTGACGCAGGGGATGGATCTTTGATTTCTCTTTTGGGAAGGGAAAACCCAAAACTCTCAGATTTGAGTTTTCCCAGATGTGCCAATATGATAACTCTAATAAATTGGAATTTTGAGGAAATGTTTGTCTTGGAATTTATTGGTTTGGAGTTGGTTAGTTGGAATGCTTACATATTGTGCCAGTGTTGCTTTGTCTTGGTCTACCCAGTGCAAAGAGGAAATATGCCAGAAGTTTGGGGAGTGGCATCAAGCTGGCCCACCCTGTCAGTCATGCTCATCCAACCCCCTGAGGTCAACGACAGCCCTGATGCAGCCCTCAATGAAACTGAGTTTGAACCCCTGGGATAGAGGATGAAGGCTCCTTTGGAAACCTTGCTCTACAAAACACAATTTTTGAAAATTGTTTATTTATTTGATTTATTTAATGCAGAAGTCTCCAAACTTGGCAACTTTAAGACTTGTGTGGACTTCAACTCCAGAATTCTTAAAGTTGACACAAGTCTTAAAGTTGCCAAGTTTGGGGACCCCTGATTTAATGTATACTCCACTTGGCAGCCTGAGAAACCCACAAACTAGATCAGATTAAGCAAAATCAATTATTCTACAAAGTTAAAGAAAATGTACTAAAATTTTAGCTGTGAAGCCCTTAGCATAATATTCCAGGGCTATTGTACAGATAAAACAGGGTGTGGAATTTCCTTATACAGTCTTGAGTTTCTTGGAAGAAAGGTAACTCAAAACTTGGAAGAAAAGTAACTCAAAACCTGATTCTTTGAAATGAACCAAGAACAGATCTGTGACTATTTTAAAAAGACTTCAGCCACTGGATGGATGGTTGAAGGACTTTCTTAGCAAGGAACTATTAAAAAGTGGAGTTAATCAATGTAGCTTTTAAGGACTTCAGCACTTGACTATTATTAGCTCACTGAAGTCAGACTTCCCCAATTAATTCAAATTAAAGTACCCAGTCAATGCAGCCAGTGACCATGCAGAATGGAAAATGGAGGAATTGTATCTGCAGCACAACCAAAGGGATGTTTGAGGCATATTGCTCTAAGTGCACGGAGAAGAGGTTGTGTAAGAAAAGGATGGTTCTTGAGATGCCAAATTTGAAATGATACACAGTTTGGAAGAATATGAATAGATCCTTCCTTGCAAGTTTCAAGCAATAACTCAGGTGTAATTGTGTAAAAGGTACAATCATTACAGCATAATTCATTTGTCTGATTTTGTGCCATCAAGCTGTTGTTGTCTCCTAGACACCACATACAGTAGACAGATTTTCTCCATGATGAGCTCTCCTAATCTGATTATTGAAGTCTTCCAATAGTGCACTCAAAGTGATGAGCCAATCCAGCTTGCTGCTGTTCTTTTCTTTTTCTTTCTTTCTTTCTTTCTTTCTTTCTTTCTTTCTTTCTTTCTTTCTTTCTTTCTTTCTTTCATTCTTTCCTTCTTTCTTTCTTTTTTATTTTCTTTCTCTCTTTGTCTTTCTTTCATTCTTTTCTTTCTTTCTCTTTCTTTCTTTCTTTTCTTTCCTTTCTTTCCTTCCTTCCTTCCACCTTTCCCCACATTAAAGCCTTCTCCAATTCAATTCAGAATAGAGCTGGGAAGGATCTTGGAGGTCTTCTAGTCCAACCCCCTGCTCAAGCAGGACACCCAATATACCTAGCCCTCAACATATATGTATAGTAGAGCCCAAAACTTATGTGGCTAACCGAGAAATTTGTTAATTTGCCCTATTTCAAGACTTTTCTTGCCACTTTTGTTAGGTGAATCCCTGCAGTTGTTAAATTAATAAATTAGTTAAGTGAATCTGATTTCTTCGTTGACTTTGCTTGTCAGAAGGTCACAAAAGGGAATAATGGGGATGCTGCAATGCTCATAAATGTGAAAAATGATCAGAAGTCATTTTTTTCAGTGCCGTTGTTACTTTGAATGGTCACTAAGCAAACTATTTTAAGTTGAGGACTGCCTGTAACATTTCAAACAAGTGGCTTTCCAGTCTCTTCTTCAAAACTTCCACTGACAAAGCACCTACAACTTCTGGAGGAAAGCTGTTCCACTGATTAATTGTCCTCACTGCTAGTGAGTTTCTCCTTAATTTCAGATTGCTTCTCTCCTTGGTTAGTTTCCATCCATGGTTTCTTGTCCTGCCCTTTGGTGCTTTGGAGAATAAGTTGACCCCCCTCCTCTTTGTGGTAGCCCCTCAAATAGTGAAATACTGCTATCATGTCAACCCCCCCAGTCCTTTTCTCTAGAGTAGCATTCTAGTCTAGCTTCTCCAAAGAGTCAGGCCTTTGGGTAATGCATCCCAAGTTGCAAATACAGCAATTAATACATCATACTGTCTTTTTTAGGGGATTTGGTGGCTCAGTGGATAAAACACTGAGCTTATTGATCAGAAAGATTGGCAGCTTAGCGGTTCAAATCCCTAGCGCTGCATAGGTGTGAGCTCCCATTACTTGTCCCAGCTTCTGCCAACCACGGAGACAGCACTGGCTCTTTGGCTTTGTAATGGAGATGAGCAGCACCCCCTAGATCTGGAAACGCCGAGCATGTATATGCGAGGGGAATCTTGACTGTCTTTTTTGGCTTCTTTTGGGAGAAGGTTCATGTTTTGAGTAGTTAATAATATATGCTCTACCCTAGGAATTGCAGCTAGTGGGGAGTCATGTGTTCAACCACAACTTGACTTGTCCTTCCAGAAGGGAGGAGGAACAAGTAGCACAGCCAGTTCTTCATCTATTGTTTAAAAATATGTAATGCTTAATATTTCTAGTGGGATAAGATCAGCAGAGAGCATTTGGGGTAATTGCAGACTCATTGTCGTTTTGCCAGGATTTTGTTCCAAGCGGATTGTAAAGGGCATGTGTGTAGCACATAGCAACCACCGGCAACGAATAAGAATAGAAAGAGTGGGTGGGTGATGTATCCCTTGAAGGCTGAAAAGGGACCAGGCATCTGAGTTGCCCACATTTTCCAATTAGAAATCGGCCAAAGTACTGGAAGAATCCACCTCCGTTTTTGCCCCGTGTTTCACACAGTTCACCTAGAGATATATCCAAAAAGATGCCAAGCTTGGATGGGATAATTGTTCTTTGGATAACACTGAAGTGTAGTATATTTCAGATGGTGAATTTAAAAAGGCCTCTCTCATTTCATGGCAAACTTTGTGATCATGAAAATGCTGGAGATGATTTCAAAAAAATATTACATTAAAAGAATCTTACTGCTGTGTTCTCTCTAATACCCCGTTTTCCCCAAAATAAGAAACCTGTCTTATAATTTTTGCCACCAAAAAAGGCACCAGGTCTTATTTGGGGGGATGTCATCCACTGACTAACCTCACTTGTGTGCGTTCCCTCCGGCCTCCTTTTCGCTGTCAGAGGCCTTCAGGAACTTCTTCTTCTGCGGCCAGCAAGGTTTTCCTGAAGGCCTCTGCATCCCATAATAGAGCTCTGGATCGATCCGGAGCTTTGTTATCAGCTACAGAGACCTTCAGGAAAGCCTGGCCAGCCTTTCCAGCTGCAGAAGAAATGGGCCAGCAAGACAGATATTGGGGTGTGCGAGGCCTGGCTACAACTGCCCAAAGGTAAGTAGCAGCTCCACTCTGCAGTGGGCAGGATCTTAATTAGAGCTTATTTAGGGGGTAGGGCTTATATTGGGTGCATGTGTAAAAATGAAGCTAGGACTTACTTTCAGGGTAGGTTGTATTTTGGGGAAAACAGGGTAGACATGCGTCTAAATAGACTCTAGTCTTAAGGTTGTGATGTGAGTTTTTCAGCTCTTGAGCTTCTGTGATAATAAATGGGGATTTTAGAAAATCTGATGAAGAATGTAAAAAGAGCTGTTCTTCTTTTCTTGATAATACAAATCTTAATTCACTTGCATATTCTCTTGTGTATAACCCATTGTAATTAACATCTTACTTTCTTTGGAACTACAGTGCCTAAATTCTAGAATGGTAAAATCTAAAAATAGTAACCATTACTATTTTTTTTAATGATTAGGAGGGCAGTGGAAATAGATACAGTGATGAAAACTGTGATTTATTGTACTCTGAGAAATATAGTACTTTTTTCTATATCTGAATAAGCTTTCTACTACCAAATCCCAATTACAGGATTCTTCAGACATTGAACTACATATTTATTTATATATTCTTTCCCATCGTTTCCCCCCTGAAACATCCTGCTTTTAATATCAATAATATAATTCAAGGAGATGACATGAATATTACTAGTTCTGATTCAATATCAAGAAAATATTTCTAGCTCAGGATTGAACTGGTGGGGTGATCTTGGTGATCTCTGAACTTGGATGTTTTCTTGCAGAAATTTAGTGAACCAGTCGATCAGAATAGAGCTGGAAGGGACCTTAGAGATCTTCTAGTCCAACTCCCTGCTTGAGCAGGAGGTAACATCTTCAGTGCTAGGGTAATAAAATGTCTGCAAGAAAACAATCAAGCTCAGATAGCACAAGGATAAATGGAAAAGTGTGTTTTAAACAGAATACGTTCACCCAAATTAAGAGTGTCAGGTGAGCAAGCCAGGTGAGACAAGAGAGCTGCACATGAGAACTTTAAAAGCTGCCCAAAGTTTTGTTTTTGGATCCATAAAAGGCTATGAGATGAAAAAAGAGCAGTTGTCCAACCTGGGCTGGAACTCCTAAAGGAGATATTTTTTCATTATGGGTTTTTATGGCTTTGTGAGTTCAGACACACAACTCCGCACTCTTCTTGGCAACAATATGTGCATGGTTTGCAAGCTGCTTCTTCTTCCAAGATTTATGCATTTATTTTCATTTTCACTCTCAAGCCTTGGTGTCCTCCCATGCAAAGATTAATCCTGTTGATCATCTCGATAATGGCATAAATGGAAAAAAAATAAGTAGAAACATGGATTACTACTGCGCATCTTCCTGATTGGTATAATTATGTTTCTGCTGAGCTCAGAATTTGCCAGTCATAAAGTGAATTGTGGATTTTTTTAAAGGTTGGGATGGACAATAACATTATTATTGGGAGCCAGTTTGGTCTAGTGGTTAAGTCACCAGGCTAGAAAGCAGGAAAGTGTGAGTTCTAATCTGCCCTTAGGGATGAAAGCCAGATGGGTGATGCAGGACCAAGTTAGTCTTTCTCAACCCAACCCACCTTGCAGTGTTGTTGTTAGGAAAATAAGGTGTATCAGATATGTTCACCCCCTTGAGTTATTGATAAAAATGATAAAGGCAAGATGAAAATAAATGTAAAACAGAGAGAAGGTCCTTAGCTACTTTGGATTATTTATCAAAAATAAGAAAGGCAGGGTAGAAAGAAATAAACCCCCAGAAAAGACATGTTTCAACACAGGTTCTTGTTTATTAATACACACTGTAAGCACGGCATGTTTTTTGCTTCAGGTATTGTTTTACAGCGTGCATCATACATACAGTCTGGAAAAGCATCACTTTAAATCCAGTTTGGGCTGTTGCGTGACTGCCATGCTGAAATTTTCTCAGCCACATGCAAGAATTTGGAGGGTGATGGGGAAGGGGCTGTGATCATCAAATGGCCAACCCGAGAGGCTACTTTGCAACCAGGAAGTCAAGGGAAAGATTCCTTCCTCCTAAGACTTGATGCTTTCTGCCTGGAATGCCGCCAAAGTTCTTGATCCTTAGACAGGTCCCACACAAAACAGGAATTGCTGAAGACTCAGACAATTCCTGAAATGTCCAAATGCTTTTCTGAAGTCATTAAGATAGGAACAGAGCAGATGCTCCATTCCTTGCAGATGGCTGGGACACCCACTTCCATCATCCTCAGCCAACATAGCCAACAGCAAGAGATTTTTAGTTCAAAGGACACTAAAGTAGGATCTTTATTTGAGAAGGGATTTGAGAAGGGATTATCTCTTTTTGCTATTTTGCAATCTTCATTAAAATTTCACCTTCCCAAATTGCCTTGGAAAGAAGGAAATAATTTATTAACTCCAGAAATAAAAATGATATTTCTAAGTCTTCTTCTACCTTTGGGGAAAGTTCCTACATAAAACAGTCAGCACCTATGAGGCCTTCAACATGTTGGCAAACCTTCTACAGCATATATCATATACGAAGCTATGTATTTTCAGATGATCCCATCTGAAGTCGAAATACACCATGAAAACTTGAGAGGTTTTAAGGCAGGGATTGCCAAACTCTGCAATTTTAGGACTTTAACTCCCAGAATTCCTCAGCTGGGGGATTCTCCCATTTATTTACATTGTAGGATAAACGATGGGACTAGGGAAGACGCCCATCAGAAAGACTTGCTCTCCAGAACTGATCTTATTGAGGGATCTCTGATCACACAGTTTGAAAACTATGAAATAAATGTATCAATGGTGCAGTTTTGAGGTCCCCTATTTAATAGCTCCCACTTCAGTAAAGGCCATCCTATAGTTTGGCTATAATGGGTTAGCACCATAGGCAAACTTGGTGTTGGATCAAACCATTGTTCATCAAGAGAAGACATCTAGAGCAGGGGTGTCAAACTTAAGGCTTGAGAGCCGGATCCGGTCAGTGGGGTGCTTAGATCTGGCCCGCAGTGTCTCTGCCAGCGAAAATTGAATGGGCAGCCCTCCCAAGCTCTGTATTTGCTGGCAGAGGGTTGCAGGAGGCTGCCCAGCTTAAAATGGAGCTTGGGAGCCCATTTTCACTCTTGGGCCCCATAGGCATCCCCCGACATGAGTGACATCAAGCTGGCTTCACCCAACTTGCTGGGGGCCCCTGGGGTCAAGCATAATCCCGATGTAGCCCTCAAAGAAATCAAGTTTGACACCCCTGATATAGAAAGTCTCCTTTGCTCAGCAGTCATTGTCCAGCATGAAAAAAACATCTCTGGCAGCCCTTCGTAGGCTGCCACAAATCAAACCAAGATCTTTTTCTGCAACAACTTCAAATGCCGCCTTCCCTTAAATAGGTGCTTTGGGGGTCATTAAGCGTAACGTATCTTGAATTCACATTATGCAGACTTGGAGGGATATATGGAAGTGTAGATATATGGAGATATATGGAGCTGCACATGATGCAGACTTGGAGGTGTAATTAAAAAAAATCAGCGGGCGGGAAATTATTTGTAGTTTATCCCGAGGTTTTTGAAAAGATTATTTCTATCCCACTTTCCCAAGTCTGCCAGATACCCCTTGCTCAATATTGAGGATCCCAATGAATAGAAAGGGTACGTTGTTTTAAAATACTCCATACGTGGCAGGCATTTTTCAGGGTTGTTCACCACTCTGGTTAAAAAACAAAAGTGCTTGGCAAGGCAAATAAGGGATCTGTCAGCAGCTCCTTAAATGAGTTTTCCAAGACTTGCTGCAGCTGCAAACAGCTTAGGGAAAGAGGGTAGCAGTTTTGGGGAGTGGCAGATGGGTGCTAGAGTTTCCCTCTGCACCTCACTCCCAATGTGCTCCCAAGTACTGCACAGTCCTAGCGCATTCTAGGAGGGATTGGCTTTTCACCTGTTCTAGTCCTAGAACACAACATGAATAGTTGGCTGTTGTTGTTTTTTGAGTCAAAACTCAAGAAGGTTATAGAGGTAGTCCTCAACTTACAGTTTCAAAGTTACAACTACCCTGAAAAAAAGGGACTTATGATTGTTTTCCACACAACTGTTACAGCATCACCGTGGACTCATGATCAAAATTTGGAAGCTTGGCAATTGGCTCATATTGATGAGGGTTGCAATGTCCCAAGCTCACATGACAAGCAAACTCAGTGGGAAGCCAGATTCACTTAACAATGGTGTAACTTACTTAAACAACTGTGGCAAGGGAGATCATAAAAATATGCAAAACTCACAACTATCTCACTTAGCAACAAAAAATCCAGACTCAGTTGTCCTAAGGTGAGGACTACCTGTACCAAGGACCTACCAAAACTTGCACTTAACATAAATCCATCGAGATTATAGTAGTTAAATTTAGTAAATAGGCTTACTCTCCTGTCAAGGACTTAACTGGTTCTCTATACCATCATATCAACAAATTAAAATATGCTAACTATTTGGAAACTTTTGCCGGCTCGGGGGATGCTGGGATTCCATTCTCCAGCCCAGCTTAAACATATTCTAAATAAATTCCCTGTTTGGTTGTCCCAAATGTGCAACCAAGCAATAATAATTCTAGTGATATGCTTGTATTCAGAATCTTTACTAGAACAGCCTTTCCCATGTTATGCTTTTGAAAAGAAGTCTACGTATCTCCATCCCTTTCCTTCAACGGTTGAGCTACGTTGAAGTTTAAAGTACTTTGGCACATAACAAAGTTGTTCTGCTCCTATTTGAGAATGGACAAGAGGATCAGTGTGAATAAAATGAACTCTCAAATGTGTGGGGTAACATATGATTTGCTATGTACTTAGGAGAAAAAAAAATGAGGAGATGGCTCTTAACAATGCTGGAGAATAGCTGCCAACAGGGAGGTGACATAACATGCCCATCTGTTAGAACAGTCTTCCAGATGGTTAAAAAAATACCTCCCTTTTTTTCATAAAAGTTGGCCTGTGTTCACCCATCACCTGATTAGACTCATCAAATAAAATGCCTTGACCCAATTTACACAAGACCTCTGTATTACATTTACCACATTGAAAAAGAAAAAAAGATTAAAACAAAACCATCTGCTTCTCTCTAGGTTTGCTGTATAAAGTTAAATAGATTCATTTTAGGTAGTTAATCCCGAACGATTGCTCCCTCTCTTTCTTTTAAGTTGGGACACAGCCCAGATTCCTTTGATTTGAGAATAAGCACCCTTGAACTAAGCTTTAGTTTGGGAATAAATATTACAAAATGGCACTAGGAATAGATTTTCCAAATGGGGTTGAGGATTGGCTGGTGGAGAATTTCTACCATCCAGTACTTATAGCACAATCTAATCATTTAATATCTTATGAGCCACTTGATTGCGGTACCTTTCACTGCCTCTCTTCAGGTGGGAAAAAGTAATTTCTCTCCATGTTTTTGTACCTTTATTATTGTTGTTATAGCAGTAACTTTTTGTAGCAGGACTGCAACAAGAGTTGTAGTAACTTTTACCTGCTTGTCACGTAGTCTGTCTGTTTGTAGGTAGCAAGAACATTCTCTTGTCACTTTGGGGATGAAATGGAGAAACATTTTCCTGATTGAAATAAATTGATGACAGTCTCACCACTCCTCCTGCTGCCGTGTTCTCACAGCTGGAGAAAGCGTGATACAAATCCAGCCTCAAACAGCATTAGGGTTTCTTAGCGTACACATACAAAGCCGCAAAGAGTTAAGGGCAGCCTCTAAATACAGACAGCATTTCCTGGAGCAAGTGACGCTTAACAGTTGGCCAAAAATTGCAACAGGCAGGGAGACACGGAGAAGGGGAAAATAAACAGCTAACAAAGAGAAAAAGCCAGGTTCTTATTATTAATGCTAGCAGCATTTGTGTCACAGTATTGCTACAGCACACAGCAAACACTACACAGTTGGCTTCACAGCTTGGAAAGCTCAAAAGGTTGTGCCAAGAATAATGAGAAAAAAAAAAAACACACCCAGGGTTCTGAAGTTTCTCCACCACCTCCATGGAGATGTTTCTTCACCTGAAGACCTGACTTTGTTGGTTCTCTTATCCTTAAAATTTGGGAGGCTGGGATTCTGGGAACATGCCAGTAATTTAACATGGGGTGAAGGGAGCCAGCCTCAATGAACAACCATCAAGCTCTGATATGGGGCTTGTCGGTGGAATTCCTTCTGTGACAGGTTCAGCCTTCTTCCATCAGAACCCCTTTCTGTGTTTGATTTGCCCACAGAACCACAATTAAACATTTTGCTTTGGAATCACTAAGATTTCAGAAGCTTTGGAGCATCTACAGGCCTCCTGCTCATCACCTCTGCTCCACAACAACGCAACTAGGTTTCTCCTGCAGATAGCTGAGCTGCAGGGAAATGTGATCATTAATTGCAGGCAAGCTATCGGTGAAAACCTTTCCACCATAATCCGTCAGTTTACAGTCAACACCTCCCCAGCTCTCTCAGGGATATAGTATGAAAAGCAATCAGGATTGTGAAGAACGTGTTTCAGGCAGATATCTAGGAATGTTGAATTCACAGAGTTGAATGTTCCTCACCAGTCATGCGAGGTTTGATAAAGCCCAACAGTGTGCTGCTTGCTACCTGTGTTTCCCTGAAAATAAGACTGGGTCTTATTTTCTTTTGGGCCCCAAAATGAGCAGTAGGGCTTATTTTAGGGGAGTGTCTTATTTTTTTTCTGTATATGGGAGACCCACTTCTGCTTGCTCGCAGTGGGGTAAGAGGACATACAGCGCACCAGGGCTGCCACTGTGAGGTGGGGGGGTGGAGCCACCCCATGTCCCCTGCAACAGATTACCCCAGGGCCCCACAGCTAGGCCAACCACATCCCGACACCTGCCTCACCTCATGGCGGTAGTTCCAACAGCTCCCTCCAGCAGTACCTTGTGCGGTCACCAACTCAATTCTTCTGCTTATTTGCGGATACAACAGAGCAGGATGCTGAGTGATGCACCGGTGCCAAAGCCACAAAGTGAGGTTGAGTGGTGGAGCTCAGCATCCTGCTCCCTTGTGGCTGTGGGTAAACAGAAGTGGGCTGGTGGCCACATGGGCTTCTGTTGCACATGGCTGCTGGTGCTGCCACTGCAAGGCAGGTGTCGGGACATGGACAGGTAAGCTGGTAGGGTTGCATGGGGAAATTCCCCCCCCCGCCACGTTACCTCGTGGCCATGGCACTGCGAGCAACCAGAATGGGCGGGTGGCCAGTTGCACAAGCTCTTAAGTAGGGCTTATTTTTGGGGAGGTAGGGCTTATATTAGGCGCATGTGTAAAAACATGGTAGGTCTTATTTTTTGGATAGAACTTATTTTTGGGAAAACAGGGTAAACTTCAAATACAAAATAGGAATGGTTATGGTTTTGCACTTTTTGGCACACTGGTTTGCATGATCTTGGGCTGTATTTGGCTTGATAGATTTGGAGGCTGGCTTTGTTGGAGGTTCCAAAGACCTGGGAGAAAAATTCTGACTTCTCTGCCTCTTGTGACCCTCTTTATTTCTCTTTGGGTTCTCCATAGATGACCTTCTCAAAGTAATAAGTGTATCTTATGAAGGTTGGCTGTGTATGTGTGTTTTCCCTTCAAGTCACCTCTGGAATGGGAAAGGCCTTTTCAATGAGGAGCTGGCTTTCTCCCAGGCCTCAGGCTTCTAACTTGCTGCTGCAAAATGAATTCTCTTTAACATCTCAAGCCACATCTTAACCAACCAGTACAGAAGGAAGGCCCAGAATTTCTTGACATTCAAGTTAGGCAGCTTTCTCAAAGTTCCCTGCGGAAAGAAAGGATGCTATCTGCAGCTATACCCTGATAAAAAGGAAACAATCACTCATACAACCCAAGAAAACCCATAGGAAAAAAAAATACTCCCTATGATGGAGGCCAAGCCTTCAGCATAAAGGGGGTGGTTGGCAGATGTGAGGAACAGCTGTCAAGAGCAGGTCTAGCCTGTCCCAGAAAGCCGGTTCCCAGTGATGGACGGAAGGCCTGGGCACGTCAAGACGGCACAGAGCTGGGGAGTGGCTGCAAATGAAGCTTTCTCCTTACAAGCCAAGAGAAGTTCCTTCTGTTTCTTCTGGAGGATGCCCCAACCTGCTTGCCATGGTTAGCTTGAAGCCATAAAGCTCAGTTCACTGAATGGCACATTAGGTCTCTATTCAAAATTGTACAGTTGTCAAGGTCCTTGGCCCAGTGTTTGCAGCACTTCCTGGCTGCTGAGATTAAAATCTGAAGTTAGTAGCAAAGCTGGGAGAAGCTTTCACTCTGTGGTCTCTTTGGAAAAAAGAAGGAAACAAGGCTATATAAGGTAGATAGACAGATAATCTTCAATTTATGACCACAAGCGAGCCCAGAATTGCGGGCGTTGTTGTTGCTGTTTTTTTAAGCAAAGGTGCCCATGAAATCCTGGCTCTCTCCATTGCAGTCATTATGTGGAGCAGGGGAGACCCTAGGCTGCTGAGCAAATGGTCATGAGTCTAGGACTACCTGCATTATGCTTGTGGCTTATTTCAGGTATGATGCTCAGCCAGTTGTTCTTCCCTAAGCCATTATTGTTGGCTGAGGGAAGAACAACTTCCCTAAGCCAACAACAATTATTGAGTCATCGTTCCGAGATACATCAACCATGGTTTGCAAACCGCAGCAGCTGGGTTCACACAAACCTATGAAATCACAAATCGCATTCCAGGTTCATGGGAGCTGCAAACTAAAGATATGAAACCTGGAGCTCTCAGTGCCTCCTGCATGGTAGAAAAGCAAAACAAATCACAACAGTGGAGGGGAAAAAAGCATCCAACAGTTGAGTGATTTGGTTTCCTGTCTTACTCTCCTGCCTACACTTTGAAGGTGGCTCCAACTTCTTTCTTCCCCTTCTTCAGAACTCCAACCCAGAATGAGATGCAAGTATGACCTTTGCCAGCCTCGATCTATAATTGGTTATCATGGAAAACAGGGAAGTCAAGCTGGGCATGTTCGCATAGCAACATCACCCATCAGCATTCCAGTTTCTAGCACACCTGTTAGAACCTGTTGTTCCCTCTCCCCTTGTCTTCTTCAGTCAAAATAAATAAAGGATATAAATAATGAGTCACACCCCATGGAAATGAGCAAAAAAAAAACCAGAAAGAAAGAATCTCTACGTAAGAATCCCTTCTTTGTTTTCCTTCTTTAGCCTACATGCCCATCCCAGTTTAAGCTTGTGCTACCCACTAAGCCTAGTTGAGGTGGTCTTTGTGCCAGATGTGCTTTTAACCCAGGACCCTTCGAGAAAGTGGTGGGGAGATGTCTTCTTCCAACCTTCAACGTACTTCTTTTTAAAAAAGTAAATCATGCTATGGATGAGGAGAACCCATTGGGGGGGAGGAATAGTATTCATTGTGTGGAGAAATGGGCCAAAAGGAGCAAGGTAGGAGATGGAGAAGTACTTCTAGTTAATATATTTTGCTTAGGAAACTGGCCAGACTACCTGCTGTTTGTGCAAAGTGAAATGTCCATTTGACTTGGGTTGGGAAATGGAAGAGAACTGGATAGTTTTCTTAAAGAAGAGACCTCAAAAAAAATTGAGGGCTGTCCTTAGTAAACCTGGAAATGCAGGTCCTTCAAGGTTGACCTGATTGCATGCTCTCTCTCGTTCTCACTTCCCAAATCCAAAATCTTATTTACAATGGCAAGGAAACATGCAAGAAGAGAGGGGGAGAGAAAGGAGGCAAGGACAGCAAAAAGGGGGGACTTCTCCAGCATCCCCATCACCCAAGGTGGACTCCGTTTTCAGATAGTTACACGTACATTGAAGGGCCATGGGGCTCACCAAGAACTCTCATACTGGTGTTTGTTCCATCTCCCTCCCCACCCTTCCCTGTCTCTAGCGCCCCACGCTGATGTTACATGTCTTGCAGCTTGGATCCTTTTTGGCATCGGCCGTCGAGAGGCTCATGAGCTGATGGCCACTGATCTCCCCCAGAACTCCAAGACTGAGGTCAACTGGCTCCGTATAAATGATCTCCAGGATGACATCCTGGGCGTGACGGTAGATAAGCTCGCCGTCCTCCACACTGCAGGTCAGGAACTTGTTGCAGGAAATGTCCAACTGGGGGAGTCTCTCCCGACAAAAGTGGTCTCCAGCAGAACCTTTTGGTGCCAGCACCAGAATGACGTAATGGTAGGCAGTGTACATACAGTAGAAATCCGCAAAGTAGAGGTTGGTGTTGGGACTGAAAAGGCGCTGTGCGGGCACTTGGAAACGGTAGCGGCCGTAAGGGGAGTCTTGAGGAGGCTGGCCATTGTTGAACTCAGTATTACAGCTGAAAAAGATGCCATGGAGCATGCCACTGGTGGGTGAGCCATGGCTGCCACTGTTGTCCTTCAAATATGGCTTCATGACGTCTCCACAGTGCATTCTGGCCGGAAGGGAGACACGGATAGTTAGGAAAGGGATGTTAGGAGTCAGGCCAACTTTTCATTTGGGAGGAAACCAGGTAGGTGATAGGCCTTCATAACTACATGTCACCAAGATCTGCCATTTTCAGGAAGTGAATAATAGAGAATGTTCATTAAACAGTGGCTAAGAGCAGGTTGGGTGGCTTATGGCCTCAGATATCCTCCATTTTCCGACCTCAGGGAGAAGAAACCGGAGTTAGCATGGTAATTAAAGAATTAAGGTTTCAATTTGGAAGACCTACTAAACCCTATCTCAGCTACGTAGTTTGCTAGGTGACTCTCAACCAGGTACAACGTCATAGCTTATATAAAGAGGAAGCAAAAGCATTTTGAATCTATCCAAACACTACAAATAAGACCCATATCTGGAACCTTTAACTGGGCAAACTGATGTACTATAAGGCAAAACATTTTGAACCAAGGTACCTCAAATGGACTAAATTACAGGATGCATCCAAAATCCAGGTCCCATCCAGGTCCTTCAAATTGAAATTTGGCAAATTTTATAAAACATTTTGTAACATAAAAGCACAAACATTTTACAACACAATACAAAAGGTCATAAATCATTTCCCTTGGTCAGCTGCTGATGTTTGACTGTGCTATACAGTTGAACGTGGCCTACTTTCAAGACAGATACATTTCTGAATATCTCCCTGAAATTTTAAGAACTTTTCAAGTACTGTGTTTCCCCAAAAATATAACCTACCCCAAAAATAAGTCCTAGCTTGATTTTTACACATGCATCCTATACAAGCTCTACCCCCCCAAAAAATAAGCCCTAATTAAGCCCCCATCCAGTCCAGGGCCAAGGGCTGGGGTGAGTCGCACAGTTAAAAATTAAGCTAGTGTGGGGATGGTGGGGTGGAGCTGCCCTACTTACTAGGATCAATCCGGAGCTCTGTTATCGGCTGCAGAGACCTTTCCGGAAGGCCTCTGACAACGAAAGGGAGACTGGGGACGATATGTGCAAGAGGCAACAAGCAGCCGCAAAAGTGGGCCAGGAAATAAGACCTGGTGCCTTTTTCGGTGGAAAAAATATATATAAGACCGATGTCAGGATTCTAGCAATCGCTCTAATAAAATCATGATACTTGAGCCAAATGTTTTATGAGTTGGCAACCGGGTCTTATTTTCGGGCAAACATGGTCCATTAGAAACTCTGCCACTGTTGAAAGCATTGAGGGATTTTGTCAGGAAACATCCCTGAAATAATGAACCAAGGGGGCAAGAATTGTCTAGTCATGATTTAAAACTTGGAGGAAGGGTAAACTGGTGTAGTGAGTGGTCATGTTATGTGCTGGTTCTGAGTTTTAGGCTAGGAGCAGGAAAGGATGAATACAATCTCTGACGTTCAAAAGAACATCTGCAGGACGTTGTTGTGAAGCAACAGAAGCATGGGAAGGTGGAAGATGAGATGATTTATCTTAATTCATTGGAAGGACAAGCTAACATTTAATGTTTGTGGATCAGTATGGGAACAATGAGGAATGTTAGTGTGACTATATTCTCATTTCTTAGGGAGAATTTGAAACAAGCTTTAACTGTAAAAGATAAGATATTATTAAGACATTTTAAAAAAATGGGATGATGGATGGATGTAAAAACATGGATGCTATGATTAGCATTTCCTTAATGAGGTTTTCTTCTTCCTGCTCCAAGCCATCAGACCAGAAGAGTATAATCTGGAGCAGTGTTTCTCAACCTTGGCATCTTTCAGATGTGCGGACTTCAATTCCCAGAATTCCCCAGCAATTCCCTATGACTGGGGAATTCTGGGAGTTGAAGTCCACACATTTGAAAGATGGAAGATGCCAAGCACTAGATCTTAAGACTGCAGAAATGGCAACTGAAAACATCTAGGCCAGAGGTGTCAAACTCAATTTAATTGAGGGCTGCATCAGGGTTGTCTTTGACCTCGGAGGAGTAGGGTGGGCGTGGCCAGGGTGGGCATGGTCAGCTTGATGTCACTTGTGTCGAAGGCGCCTGTGGTGGCCCGAGCCCTCTGCCAGTGAAAGCGGGCTCCCGGGCTCCATTTTCAGTTATGATGGCCTACAAACCTCTGCCAGAGAAAACAGAGCTTGGGACCGCTGCCTATGGGCCGGTCCCTCACTGTTCCCAGGGTGGCCTCGCAGGCCAGATTTAAGCATACCGAGGGCCGCATCTGGCCCACAGACTGTGAGTTTGACACCCTGATTTAAGTCAAACCTAGCTCTTGGAATGAAGTCACTTCACTCCACCTCCCTACCATGTTATATCATAGTAATTGTCAACTAAAAAAAAAAAACCTTTGGTCATTTTAGTTGCCATCAGAAAGGGTGGGGAAAAGCAATGCATTCCTCAAATGCCTTAGATATTCACCTTGGCAGCCCAAAGCTATCGGCATGCAAGGATATTACTGGAGAGCATGATTGATGACTCTTGGCTATGGATGTGTCCCATTGGAGAATATACATCCAGGGGTTGGGGGGGAAGACCAGGGTTAAGGGGGAAATGAATGATGTATTTTAGTGTTGGCTGCACCCAACTAATGCCAACATGGCCATTTCTAATAAAAGATTTTGTTTTTACTCTGAGAGACATGACTAGAGACTTGTGATTTGAATAAGGGTGGATTTGTTGGAGCCCTGACAACTATCAGGAGGGAAAGAATTTGAACTTGAAGAACTTGAAGAAGACAAGAGATTGGTGAACATGGGTGGTAGATGTCATTGTCATTGACACAACACCCACATCCACACCTGGGTTCTCCCCCATGCCTTCACGGATTTGGGGGGCTTTGCAAATGCTTACCTGACATACTGGAAATACTCTTTAGTGTGATTCCGATAGAAAACAGTGAACCGTAGCATCCTCCCCGAGATGAGCTCAGCCTTCTCTTGCAGCTGGGCCAGATGTTCTTTAGCATAGTCTGCAAGGAACAAACATTCAGAAATTTTAAAGCAGGTTTTTCATGCGACACCTCTCCATGGCAAATCTTTCCCCCTCCCCTCCACATGTCGCCTTTGCATTGCTTCTTGTTGCCTCGAGTGGGTTTTCTCCTGCCTCCCTATCACTTCTCCCTCCTGGGTGGCACACACCCTTTCCCTCCTACACAAGCTAGGCTGGCTGCATGGTAAAATCTGGACTGACCACTTTTCAGCACCCCTCAGCCTGTTCCAATTCCCATCAGCTTGGGCCTTTGTCTCCCAGCCAGCTCAAAGAAGTGGTTTTTCTCTCCTCGACTGATTGACTTTGAAAACTTCCAAGAGTTGCGTATGGGGCTTGCTTTTGCATGCAGAAAGTCGATTGCACAAGTCCTTAAAAGGCAGAGCTCCAGCTGGCAGATAAATGGAGAGAAATCGCTCTCTGTCGCAGGGAACAAATAAAGAGACAGGACAGCCATTTGTCTAGAATGTTTTAGGGTCTTCTGCAGAAAAAACAATTACTACCAACTTGCCTTCCATCGAGGATCTGTATCCTGCACGAGTCCAAAAGAGGGCTGTGAAAATATCTACAGACCTCTCACATCCCAGACAAAAACTGTTTCAACTTCTTCCCTCAAAACAACAGTATAGACCCCTGCACACCAGAACAACTAGATACAAGAACATTTTTTCCAGAATGCCATCACTCTGCTAAATAAATAATTCCCTCAACACTGTCCAACTATTTACAAAGTCTACACTACTATTAGTATTAATCTTCTCATCACTCCTTATTCACCCATCCCCTCCCACTTGTGACTGTATGACTGTAACTCTGTCGCTTGTATCCTTACAATCTATATTGACCGTTTCCTAGTATGATTTGGTTGCTTATTTGTACCCTATGACTATATTAAGTATTGTACCTTATGATTCTTGACTCTTGCCGAATGTATCTTTTCTTTTTATCTACACTGAGACCAATTGCACCAAGACTAATTCCTTGTGTATCCAATCACAATTGGCCAATAAAGAATTCTAATTCTATTCTATTCCATTCCATTCTCCCTTCCCTTCATCTGTTCTATTCTATTCTATTCTGAAGCTATTTATCTTTGTTTCTAGTCTTCTTTTATTTTCCTCCCCTTTCTTGCACTTTTAGCTTTCTCTTTGATTTGTTTCTTTTTTCTTTCTCTTGCTTTATATTAGTGTGCATTAATTTTTTAGTTTTCTTTTAAAAAAGCTTTAATAAAAATTATTTTACAAAAGAGAGAACAGTGAGGGTTTTAAACTGGAAATTGCACAAAGAGAGGCACAAATTATAGCCTTTATTTTTGCCAAAGTAGTTAATAGGGAAATAGGAGTGCTGGGTGGGGCAGAGAAATTCAGTCCAGCAGCCCTTTCTCTGCTAAAGAAGCCACTGAAAAACCAAACCAAGTTCACTGTGGCTCCATTAAGAGACTGAAGCCAGAGGCGAACTGGTGGAGGGAGCAACTAAGTTTATGAGAAAGCAATGTAAAACCCTCAGGATACACTACAAGGTCACCTTATACATGTAATGATAGTCCACTGAATCCTTTTAAAATACAGAAATAAGTGTTGGTGTTACATCAATTATTTCATAGCTTTTGCCTTCACTGGCCTTAATGCTAGAAGAATGGAGCAAGCTGATTTCAGTTAGGTAGGAAACAGCATCATGTGTGTCTGGTTAAAACTTCACTGGCAAAAGGTAGAAATTTTCTACCTATTTTCTTCTAGCATTAAGGCCAGTGAAGGCAAAAGCTATGAAATAATTGATGTAACACCAACACTTATTTCTGTATTTTAAAAGGATTCACATTTTAAAGATGAGTAGAAAAAGACCCTCAATTCAAGGCATGTCATGGAGTTTATCAGATGGGGATGGGTGCATGTGTCAGATGCCTGGGAAAATGGGAGATTCAGTCAAGTTCAAATGAGTATAAAGATTTCTTGCAAGCTTCAGTTCTCTACTAGATTCTGGCCAAGGGAAAGGGAAAAGTGCAGGAATTAAGAACAGAAATAGAATAGAATAGAATAGAATAGAATAGAATAGAATAGAATAGAA
>BLBF01000065.1:5725161-5740817 GCA_015471245.1 Laticauda colubrina | reverse complement strand
AATAGAATAGAATAGAATAGAATAGAATAGAATAGAATAGAATAGAATAGAATAGAATAGAATAGAATAGAATAGAATAGAATAGAATTCTTTATTGTCCAAGTGTGATTGGACACACAAGGAATTTGTCTTGGTGCAAATGCTCTCAGTGTGCATAAAAGAAAAGATGCATTCGTCAAGAGTCAAGAATCATCAGGGACAACACTTAATGAGAGTCATAGGGTACAATAAGAATATAGAATAGAATATAATAAGAATATAGAATAGAATAGAAAATAGAATAGAATAGAACAGAACAGAATAGAATCCTATATTGGCCAAGTGTGATTGGACACACAAGGAATTTGTCTTGGTGCAAATGTTCTCAGTGTACATAAAAGAAAAGATACATTCATTAAGAGTCAAGAATCATCAGGTACAACACTTAATGATAGTCATAGGGTGCAAATAAGTAATCAAATCATACTAGGAAACAGTGCATATAAATCATAAGGATACAAGCGACAAAGTTACAGTCCTACAGTCACAAGAGGGAGGGGATGGGTGATAGGAACGATGACTTTGTAAATAGTTGGACAGTGTTGAGGGAATTTGTTTAGCAGAGTGACGGCGTTTGGGAAAAAACTGTCCTTATATCTAGTTGTTCGGGTGTGCAGTGCTCTGTAGAATTCAGAAGGGTGAGCTGGACTTAGATCTCTTGTGGGCATGAAGGGACTCGTGACTTATGATACATTTGACTCCTCCCACGGGCTCATCCTGGTCATCTCCCACAGTTTGGGACTGCTGATGGTTTCACCAGAACACCTTACCCGTTGCAGGAAATCTATCAGGTAAGCATGGAAATCTCCTTTTCTATTGGCCCTTTTTCTTGCCCACTCACCTCCTGTGCAGAATTCAACAGTCTCACTCCATCCAGAGACGAGGTACTCTCCATCACTTTGCTTCACTGCAGTCTGCACGGCCACACTATATTCTGTCCTGGGACTCAGAAACCAGTGACCCCTCACCGTCATTGGCAGGGCCACTGCCTTAGCTACCAGCTTGGTAGGGACATCCTGCAGAAAAAAAAGAGGAAAATCTTGTCAGGAAGCCTACTATATTTGGGCCATGGACTTTGCTGGGCCAAGGCTGTTAGAACATCATCAGATCATTGACAGAGAAGGGGAAGAGATTCTAGAACAGTGATAGCTAACCTGTGATGATCTGGGGCATAGCACAAAGGCAACACAGTCAAATAAGCAATGAGTCACTTTATTATCTCCAACTTTGCCCCCAATGTCCAGGCTACCTTCAGCTGGAGAAAAACTCTCCAAGAACAGCCATTAACTGTAGAAAATTCAGTCCAAAACAAGGTATACACAAACAGTAACTAAAAATCCAAAAAAACTAAGCTGAAGTAATTAACTTGACAGGGCAGGAAAAGGAATCTCAGACTTGAAAACACAGCAAAACTCACACAGATGGGAAGATGCCAGGAACACAGATAAGCCACGACGATACCTATAAATTCATGTTTGCTCCCAACAACTTGCTGTGTGCAGCTTCCTCTTTTATACACTGTGTTCATTAGTTGGGCTAATGAAGGGAATCAGGGCCCTTTCCTCTCCCATAAGTCACACAACCCATGTTGCTCCCTTCTCCATTCCTCCCTGCATGCTCTAGGATGAAGAGGGGATAGGCCTGGGTCTTCCTCTGAATTCCCTCTGTCTTGTTCTCCCTCTACCCAGCCAGACTTTGCCTTTCCCCAGTTTCTTCCACAGCCAACAGAGCCATACTCCTACTCCCTGTCAGCTGTTTGGCTTCTTCCTCGGAGTCAGATTCCAACAGGGGCATGACATAACCTTTTTGGCACTGAGTGCCCAAAATGCATGCATGCATGTACATTCCCAAAACACAATACACAAATTTTCCCTGTGCACGCATGCATGTTGCGCATGCATGCACCCCACCTCCCATGCATACACTTGCATCCCCTGCGCATGTCTCCCCTACATGCACCCCCCACATGCTTCCTGCCCCCCATGCATAGCAGACCCAAAGACCACCTGACAGGTGGGAGGCATGCACACATGTGTGGCACAGCTAAGATGGAACGACAGCTCACACATGCCATAGGTTCACCATCATGGTTCTAAAATCTAGAGAAATCATACGTGGATATCTATGACAAATCACAACAACATCGCCAGTGTCCTGATACCATCATGTTGTGACCAGAATGAAATAACTCACATCATGTACAATTGTACAATCTGACATTCAGTTGCTCCTTCTTTGTCAGGGGTGAAAGATCAGATCTACACATGAAGGTCCAATTAAACTGATTTATTGCTGATTTATGTGCTCTCTTGCCGATGCACAGGAATATTCTCAATTCATGATTAGCCCCTGCTTGGAGTTAGATAAGGATCAACATAATTTAATGGAGATTGGATTTAGTCCACTTGTGGCTACATAGGGATTCTAGGCTGATCTCTCTTTTTAACTCCACCCCAAGGTTCTGCCACTCCTTTCCTTCACTCTTTACTCCAAGCCAGATGTCTGTGGAACTGAAGCACTTTAGAAGGATATTGTAATGGATGAAATTGGAAGTATGGTGAAATTGGGAGCAGAGCATCTTACCATTCCAAACATTCAAAATGCTGTGCTAAACCTTTAGGACTGTGAAACCAAAGGAAACGTGCACTATTTGATTTCAATTTGAGATTGTCCATAATGGAATCATTCCATTTCCTTTCTCCACCTGTTTCTCTCTCAAGGAAACCCTGCACAATACAAGTGGTCAGATTTTAGAGCATTCCAAAACACGTTATTTGGAGCATTCTTAGTTAATGCAGAACTGCAGTTAGACCTGATAGGTCTCCTTAGCATCCTATAGGACAGTATCTCAAAGGTGTTTTTTTTTTTCTTCAAAAGGTAACTGGACTGTTTTTTTTTTCTCTTGAGGAAGAAGAAGAAAATGTTTCACTCCTCATCCAAGAAGCTTCATCCGTCCTGATGGCAGGGGGATGGAAGGATAAGACTGACAGTTGAGGATTGGATGGGGGAGAGATGGAGGATGGGTTCTGATAGGATGGGAGGGGGGATGGAAGGATTGTATTTCTTTGCAGTCATCTGGTTGTTAGCACTCTCCTTGAGAGCTCTTGAGGCCACTTGGTGGATTTATCTGTGCCTGTGGAGTCATCAGAATCAGGGTGAAATTGGTTGTGGAACCTTTTTGGAACTGCTGAATAGCAATAGCACTTAGACTTATATACCACTTCACTGTGCACTCTCGAAGCAGTCTGCAGAGTCAGCCTATTGCCCTCAATAATCTGGGTCCTCATTTTACCAACCTCGGAAGAATGGAAGGCTGAGTCAACCTTGAGCCGGTCAGGATTGAACTGCTGGCAGTGGGCAGCCTGCAATACTGAATTCTAACCACTGGGAAAAGAAGGGAGGAAGGGAGGAAAGAAGGAAGGAAAGAAGGAAGGAAGGACAACAGCATTTAGACTTATATACTGCTTCTCAGTGCTTTGCAGCCCTCTCTAAGTGGTTTACAGAGTCAGCCTATTGCCCCCAGCAAACTGGGTCCTCATTTTATTCACCTTGGAAAGACAGAAGGCTAAGTCAACCTTGAGCCTGATAAGAACCAAACTGCCAAACTGCCGGCAGCCATCAGGCAGCAGAAGTAGCCTGCAGTACTGCACTCTCACCACTGCACACTGAAAGGACTGTGTTATAGAATGGAAATAGGTGGTGTCTTATTCCTCCCCCTCTGTTGAGGGAGGGGTATTCAATTCCAAACATAAATGTACTTTTGAATCCCTTATTCTTTGAAAAAAACACACACCATCTTTTTTTTTTGGGGGGGGGGGAGAACCTTTGAGACCTGGATCACTGATAATCTCCACAAACTCCAGGACAGTGATTATCAACCTTGGCAACTTTATGATGTGTGGACTTCAACTCCTAGAATTACCCAGCCACACATCTTAAAAGTTGTGAAGATTGAGAAAACTTGCCATCGGAACTTGACAGTGACACCTAAAATAGCACTTTCCAACCTCTTGTGGTTTACATCCCTTCTATCACTTTGTTGAGTGACCTGGATCCCATGATAGAAATAAAAATGCTTTTTTCCAAGGATACCTGTTTGTTAATAGCCTTTCTGTGACCTTTACAATGTACTATAAAATCTCCAAATATAAAGTTTTATCACTTACCTTGTGCCCCCTCATCCCTTAGAGAACTGAAGATGCAGGTGTCAGGGTTCCAGGTAATACACCCATAGCTGCCTCCTTCCAGCTACCTGAGGGAAAGTCCTTGGTTCTCAGGGGAAACCATTTTGTTTTGGCTACAAAATCCCAGCTATCTCTATTCCCCCCCATCCCTCAGCACCTGTCATGCCCCTGTCAGAGTGTGAATCTGAGGAAAAAGATGAACAGCTGACAGGGAGTGGGAGTGTGGGTCTGTTGGCTATGGAGGAGACTGGAGAAGGGCACAGTCTGGCTGGGCAGAGCAAGAAAGAAGTAGAACAAGGGAGAGGGAGTTCAGAGGAAGACCCAGGCCCACCCCTTCTTCATCCTAGGGCACACAGGGAGGAATGGAGAAGAGAGCAATGTGGGTTGCGTGGCTTATGGGGGAGGAAAGGGCCCTGATTCCCTTCATTAGGCACATCTTGGAAGAGAATTTAAAAGAGATGTAAGCTGAGTGCAACAGTTGCTGGGAGCAAATGTGAGTTTATCTTCTGTTGACTTTGCTTATCTGTGTTCCTGGCGTCTTTCCAATCGTGTTGAGTTATTGCCATTACTTCATGTGTGGGATTCTTGCTCCTGCCCTGCCAAACTAATTACCTCCATATGGCTTGATTGGACTTAGTTATAGTTTTTATTGACCATATTTTGGACTCGATTCTCTGCAGCCAAAGGCTGTTCCAGGGAATGTTTTTCTCCAGCCCCAGAAGGTAACCAGGACATTGGGGGCAAAGTTGGAGCTAATAAAGGGACTCCTATTGATTATCTGACTGTGTTGCCTTTGTGCCATGCCCCTTTGGGTCATTACAGCACCATTGTGGTGACACTGAAGCCTCCAAGATGGCCTCAATCAGGCCAGCTTCAGAGTTGATAGGGTTGGCAGATTGAGCAAAAATATCCTCACACATTCCATCCTTTATCCTTAGGAGTTGTGCATTAGAATGAACAATGTGTTATCTTTCAAAGAAACTCACCCTCTGTTATGAATATCGGGCTCTTGCGTATATTCACGCAATCGCAATCAATTAAAGAGCACTTGGAACCTGGTTGAAAATAATGTCCAGAAAACCATCTCTCCTTATTAATCCAGATGTCATTTTGAGGAACGTTCAGCTAAACGCAATGAACTTGGTGGCTCCAAGAGAAATGGATACAATTACATGCAAAAGTCTGACTCTGGAATCAGTTGGCATTGCATTCTATGGGTCAGGATGACTTCCATGCATTAGTGCAAATCAACATCTGAATTACTACTGATCGTGGCTTTGAACAGTCTAATTTAGAAAGAATCTAACTAGGAACTCTTGGTTACTACTATAAAAAAAAATCCTACCAAAAAAGCATCCAGTGAGTTGGTGCAAACTGTCCAAACATATTTTATACCGTAGAATTTGAGTTCCTGATGTATACCCAGTGAATAAACATAGTTTTAGGGACCTAACCAGCTTTCCTATCTTATTTTACCCCATTCTTACATTTCAATGAAATATCCTCTCCCCCCGAAAAGAACAATAAGCATCCAGATACTGGAGAAAGTAAGTTCTCCCATTCTGTTTTGTGGCTAACAACTATATTAAGTAAGCCTTTGTAAATATTTAAGCAGCTTTTATCAACATGCTGTACCTTTCCATTACTTTTTTTGCTCCCAGATAAATTGTTCCATTAAAAAAAAACACCTTCCATTTGAAGCATCCATCAGTCAGGAGTGTTGCAAAAGGTTAGTCATATGAAGGATACTTAAAAATTAGTTGTTTGAAAGTATATTCCATTTAGTAGGAAATTGACTCATAAGGCAAGTTCCATTACATTCAGCTCAATCTAAGCATCTCCTAAATTTTTCTAAAAACAAAGTTTGCTTTTTAGGTTATATATGGACGTGGGACTTAAACAAGCAGTGTCCTGACATCTTCCTCTTTTTTGGTAAAACAGAAAGAAAAACATCCTGTTTAGGTTGGTCCTTCTGAAAACACTGTATTATATTACATCCTTTTTAGTAGATAATTTTGACTGGTTAAGTGTCTTCACTCATCTTCTCTAAAGCCCATGTCACACTGCCCAACGGATGCAAAAAGGACACAGCGGATGAGCAAAATGTTCCATCCGTTGTTATCCGCTCTCAAAAGGGGCAAAAATGTGCATAACCGGAGCGGATAACACGGATGCAGGGAGGACGCAGGGCGGATGCAAAGCGGATGCGGAACGGAAGCCCAGCGGATGGAAGCGGATGGTGCAACCGCAGGGCTTCCAGGGGGCCTCAGCAAAGCGGACGCGGAACGGATACAGCAGATGCAGAACGGACGCCGAACGGATGAAGAGGATGCACAGCGGATGCACAGCGGAGGCCTAGTAGATGCCGAGCGTTAATTGCGCATGCGGGGAGGATGCATTGCGTCAGCCCCACGGATATAACGGAAGCAGCTCGGAAGCAGGTCGCCATTCAGAGGAAAGACCTGCTTCCAGACACATCGACTGCCTTGCCTGTCCTGCCTGCATGTCTGCCTGTCAGCCTTGCTGCCAGCCTGCCTGCAAGCCTTGCTGCCAGCCGGTCTGCCTGCCAGCCTTGCTGCCTGCCTTGGTGCCAGCCTTCCTGCCAGCCTTGGTGCATGCCTTCCTGCCAGCCTTCCTGCTATCCTTGCTGTCTGCCTGCCTGCCAGCCTTGGTGCCTGCCTGCCTGCCAGCCTTGCTGCCAGCCTTGGTTCCTGCCAGCCTCCCTGCCAGCCAGCAACCCCACAACCATGCAGAAGCACAGCAAGCCTCATCCATCTGCTGCCAGCCCTGGCAAGAGGGACAGGGCTACCATCCCGCCCCCTGGCCCTCACTCTGGTTCTGCTGGGGCTTCTGCAGCACGGGCTCGCTCTTCTGGGGCTGGGGCTTCTGCTGCTTCCGCTTCTGGAGGAGCTGATGACAAGCACTCCAGCATCAGCCACCTCCACATCACCTGGACCCTTCACCCCTGAGACTGAGCGACCCAGAGGAGTGCCAGAGACTCATTTCTGTTTTATAGCTTCTTGTTAATAAAGTCTATTTTTGATTCATACAATTGCTTCATTTCTTTTTTTAATAAAGTCCTGGTGGAAACTTTTAGAAATGGTTTAAGCCTTTGCATACTTGTGGGATGGGTTAAGATAGCAGTGGGATGGGCAGGGATACCTTTGGGATGGGTAATAGCTGTGGGATAGATAAACCTCCAGTGCAAGCATAGTGGGACTGTATGGTCCACCCTCCCAGGTGCCACACCTACGGCCCTTTATTATCAATAATAATGTAATAATTATCCACGCATCTCAACATAAACACAACTCTTTATTAAATGCCCTGTTCATTGTAGGCCAACCAAACATACATGGCCCAATCTCATCAGTGTGATGAGACAGGCTGAAGGAAGCATCCATGAAGAATCTACCATCCTGTCTTGCCACTCCACCACTCCAGCTGGGGAGTTGCACCAGTGTTTCAGGAGGTTGCGCTGCTTCTTTGCTTCATGTGAGGTTCTGTTGGGGCCTTGCACATCCTCAATGTCGATCAGGTTTGGCCCTTGCCTCCATTCCCCAGGCTCCATGTCCCCATTGCCTTGCTGGAGGTCCACGAGCCTATTCTGCAAGACTGGGTAGTGGGTGCGCATGAGATTGTGCAGGATGCAGCAAGCTTCCATGATCCTCCTCACAGTCTCTGGGCAATGCTGCATGGTGGTGAGAAGTACCTGGAACCTGTTGGCCAGGATGCCAAAGGCGTTCTTCACCACCCGCCTTGCCCTGGACAGCCTGTAGTTGAAGATCTTACAGTGGAGGAGTCTGGAACTGTAGGGCTTCATGAGGTAGGTTGTGAGGGAGAAGGCGTCATCCCCCACGATGAAGTAGGGCACATCTTGCGTGTCGTTGGGCAGGGGGTCTGGATCTGGGAAGCCCACCATGAGGTTGCGTTCCAGCTCCTCCTTGAGGTGACTGGCGTTGTATACCTGGGCATCTGAAGATGAGCCGTTGCCTGAAGCATCGATGTACATGAACTTGTAGTCAGCATCGACCATGGCGAAGAGGATGATGCTGACGAAGCCCTTGGAGTTGAAATAAGTGGACCCCGACTTGGCTGGCGCTTTGCAGGCCACGTGCTTGCCACCTATGGCTCCAACGGTGTGGGGGAAGTTCCACTTCTGATACCACTGCTCTGCAACTTTCTTCCATCCTTCTTCAGTGGAGGGGCACTGGAGGAGCTCCTCCTTGTATTCTTCGATGATGGCCTGCACCACTTCTCTGACCACAATGCTGATGGTGTTGGATGGCACCCTCCAGCCGTACTGCATGCTCCTGTAGTAGGTCCCTGAGGCCAGGTGGCGCAGAGTCAGTGCCACCTTGAGCCCAGTTTCCAGGCTGGGCCGGAAGCTGGTGTTTGCCTTGGTCAACCTGGGTGTCAGCCGCTGCACAATTTCGTCAAACATGGCTGGCGGCATCCTCATGAAGTTCTGGAATGCACAAGAGTCTTCGTTCCTGAGCTCCACCATCAGCTTGTTGTACAGTCCGTCCTCTGCTCTTCTGGCGAACCATCTTCGGATCCAGACTCTTTTTGGGTGGCTCCTTTTCTTCTCGCAGTAGAGTTCACAGAGCCTGTAGATGGCTTCGCACTGTTGCAGAACAATGGTGGCTGCCGAAAAGACTTTGTTACAATCCACGGTGGACATGACTGGATGCTGTGGAAGAGCAAGAGGCAGATGAAGGCTGCAGAGATCTGCACTGCTGGGCTGCTGTTCTGAAAGTGAGATGCAGACGAGTTGCTCCCCCTTTTTATAGGCAATATAGGCAATATATTTCCGCTAGGCATCCTCTAGGCATCCTGTAGACATCCTTAATATCCGAGATAGTTCCCCTCTGCGAACGTTTTTTCCGTTTTAAACGCTTTGTTTCCGTTCTGCATCCGCTAGGCATCCGTTCTGCATCCGTTCCGCATCCATTCCGCTTCCTCCCTGCGTCCGGGCGGATGGAGTTGCGCAGATGCATAGCGGACGCCTAGCAGATATAGCGGATGCGTAACGGATGCGTAGCGGATGCGTAGCGGATGCAGAACGAACGAACTGGATACATTTTCTGCACAAAAGTTTTGGGCAGCCTAAAACTTTCTGAGCGGATGAAACATCAATAAACGGATGCTGGACGGATAGAGAGGAAGCAAAACGGAGGCAGTGAGTACATCGCGTTTTCGAACGGATGGCAAGGTTTTTTGTCCGTTTTACATCCTCTTTGCATCCGTTGGTTCAGTGTGACATGGGCTTAACCTGTTACTACAATATTCAGTAAGGTACACATCTAAGGGAACTAGATAAATTAGATATTGCTCTCTTACATTAACAAAAATGTGTGTAGTTATTTGGTGGTACAAATATTTAATTTAAAAAGATTTTTCAAAAATTTTTGGAGATGCTGTTTGAGCCTCTGCCCTGGTCCCTTCTTCACTGCACTGATAAAACTGCTTCTCTCACATGATGTAAATGCAGATAGTCCTTGACTTATGACCACAATTGAGCCCAATGTTTATTTTTCCTAAGTGAGACATTTGTTAAGGGAATTTTGCCCCATTTTACAATTTCTCTTCCCACATTTGATTCAACCTTCCATCCTTCCAAGGTGGGTAAAACGAGGGCCCAGATTGTTGGAGGCTGACTCTGTAAACTACTCAGAGAGGGCTACAAAGCACTGTGAAGCAGTATATAAGCCTAAGTGCTATTGCAAAGGAAGGAAGGAAAGAAGGAAGGGAGGGAGGGAGGGAGGGAGGGAGGGAGGGAGGGAGGAAGGAAGGACAGCAATCAAGCTGTCTTGGTGCAGTAGTTGGAGTGCTGTATTCCAGACTAATGCTGCCTACAGCCAGGAAGTTCAGTCCTGACCAGCTCAAGGTTGACTCAGCCTCCCATCCTTCTGAGGTAGGTGAGAACCCAGATTGTTGGGAAGCAAGAGGCTGACTCTGTAAACTGCTTAGAGAGAGCTGGAAAGCACTGTGAAGCAGTATATAAGTCTTAAGTGCTATTGCTATTTGTTAAGTGAATCACTGCAAGTTGTTAAATTAGTAACCCAGTTGTTAAGTGAATCTGGCTTTCCGACTGACTTTGTCAGAAGGTCGCAAAAGGGGATCATGTGACCCTGGGACATGACAAATCATTGTAAATTTGAGTCAGTTGTCAAGCATCTGAATGTAAATTACATAACCATGGGGATGTTACAATGATCGTTGAGTGTGAAAAAATAGTCATAAGTCACTTTTTTCAACATTGAAAAAAGTTACAAGCACCATTGTAACTTTGGGCAGTCACAAAATTAACTGTTGTAAGTTAAGGGCTACCTGTCGAACATGACTGATTTTGTTTTGAGAATTGTGAGCAGGGACTTTTCTTTGACTTACTCACAGACTGAAAGCAGCCAAGAAATTAAAAGAATTGGAGGATTACCACACTAGTAAGTGGACTTTGTGACTGCTGAGCACAACAACATTTATTGCCATCAATTATTTTTAATGAATAAGATAACATGTTCCCATAAAATAATGGAAATATTTTTATGGTTTTATATTTTCCACACACTATTCAACCACCAGCTGGGATTAGGTTAGAAAATAAGTGATAAGGTTCATGTCTTATTGTGTCCTATTAGAAGATATCATGAAGATTTGACATCATATGAGAGGGCATCATATGATTCAGTGATTTGTTCAAATCATTAACTTCCAAATGCGCATCCCCCAATTCTTACTGAGGCATTATTTAAATCTCACCTGTTCCCAAGATCAAACCTGAATCCCATAAATTCTGCTGAAGAGGTAAACTTCTATGTGCAAAATACACATCCAAGTGAAATGCACATCCAAGTGAAAGAAAGAAAAATAAAATTCCTACAAATAGTTAACTAGAGCATTAAAGGGAAATGTTCTGCTCAGTTAGTTTATTTTGTCATTGCACCTCGTAGAATGAAATTAAATGCTTTCTTCAGTGTACATTATACATAAAAAATAAAACAAAAACACACATCTTTCACATTCTATACAACTGAATTGAAAACCCCTGATATTGCATTAATATTATACCATACTATTATTCTATTATTCAATAGAGTTACTGCCCTGGGATAGAAGCTGTTTTCCAACCTGTTGGTCCTTGTTTTTATTATCCTGTACCGTCTGCCAGATGGTAATAATGCAAAAAAAGGGTTCCCAGGATGAGATGGATCCTTGAGAAAGTTTTGAACTTTTTTAATGCAGCGGGAGCTATAAAGTTCTTCCAAAGAAGGGAGAGGGCAACCAATGACCCTCTGGGCAATGATGTTAACCCTCTGGAGTGCTTTCCTGTCTGCCCCTATGCAATTGGCAAACCATACAGAGGTGGAATAAGTTTAGATACTCTCTGTGGTGCAACGGTAGAAGGTCACCAGCAGTTTTTCATTCAGTTGTTTCCTGAGAAGTCTCAGGTAGTAGAATCTCCGCTGGGCCCTTTTGACCAATACTGCAATGTGAGCGCCCCAGGTCAGTTCCTTTTTTATGATGTCTTCTAAATGTATGTTTTTTAAGGGCAGCATAAGTGTACCATGTCCATTTATGCATACAGATGCACATTCCAAGGGCAGGTTGATCACTTCAGGAAAAAGTAGTCTCTACTGTGATTTGTCTTGTTGTTGTTTTTTTAAAAGACGTTTTCTGAAGTGGGTGAGCTAATCAGACACGAGAAATAACACTTGAGGGAACATTGCTTTAAGAGAGAACAAGGCCTCCCCAACAGGTTTTAATATTCCTCTGCAGCATTGTTTCTGTGGCAACAGCATATACCGAAGGAGCCCAGGGGGAAAAAAAAAGCAGAGGAAACCAGCTAACTGCAGGAAGGGGGGGAAATAGTTAAATGCAAAACAGCATTTCCATGGCAACTAACCCCATTAAGACACATCAAAATCAGTGACTCCATTTCGAAAGCAGAAGAAGATGTGAGCAACATGGTTCAGAATGAGTCTATTTGACTGATCCTGTGGCTACATTTCAAAATTGCTTTTACAGGACTTCCTTGGCCATAATTGGGATGAGAATTTCCATTGCTAAACAAGCTGGTGGTAAAGCAACCATTTCGTCAGGGTTGTAAATGAAAGGACTGCAGTTGTTAAGTGAAACACAGAGTCGTTAAGCAAAGCTGGCTTCCCCCCTTGCCTTTGCTCAAGTCGCAAATGGCGATCACCTGATCACAGAATGTTTCGACTATCATCAATACATCCCAGTTGCCAAGTGTCCAAATTTTGATCACTTTTTTTGAGTGCTGTTATGCCATCGGAGTTTGAATCAGAGGAGGAAGACGAACAGCGGACAGGGAGTGGGAGTATGGCTCCATTGGCTGTGGAGGAAACTGGGGAAAGGCAAAGTCTAGCTGAGATAGAACAAGGGAGAGGGAGTTCAGAGGAAGTCCCAGGCCTACCCCCTCTTCATCCTAGGGCACGCAGGGAGGAACAGAGAAGGGAGCAACATGGGTTGCATGGTTTACAGGGGAGGAAAGGGCCCTGATTCCCTTCATTAGCCACAGCTGGGAAGGGAGTTTAAAAGAAATGCATGCTGAGTGCAGCAGCAACTGCTGGGAGCAAACATGAGTTTATCTTGTGCTGACTTTGCTTATCTGTGTTCCTGGTGTCTTCCCAACTGTGTTGTGCCATACCTTCATGTCTGGAATTCTTGCTCCTGTCCTGCTGGACTAATTACCCCCTTTTGCCTTGACTGGACTTATAGTTACAGTTTTTGTTGACCACATTTTGGACTTGATTCTCTACAGCCAAAGGCTGTTCCTGGGAGAATTTTTCTCCAGCCAGAAGGTAACCAGGACATTGGGGGAAAAGTTGGAGCTAATAAAGGGACTCTTATTGATTATCTGACTGTGTTGCTTTTGTGCCATGCTCCAGGTCATCACAAGTCCTTTTATAAGTTTGAAGAGTTACTAAATGAATAGCGTTAAGTCGAGGGCTACCTGTACAATTATGCATCCTTGTTCAGGATCAGAGAAAGTTGAGATTTCCTTTCCCAGCATGTACTGTAACCAAAGATAGCCTCCAGGATCAGTCAACTTCAGTCAGGAAAAGGAATTTTATATTCTTTTATGCATGAGACCAATCGGGGTAAGAGATCTAAGAATTCCGAAATGATGTACCACTGTAATTCCTCACACCCTAGGCTCTGGGAAATGTAGTTCAGGTGAAAGATTGGATCTTAACATACCTGAACTGAATGAACCATTCCGGAAATCAGGTACAGCCTTGACCATGAGAATTTCAAGCAGAAGTTTCCAATATGATCTTGTTATCTCTCCACCTGCGGTTTTTTTTTTTTTTTTTAATGGTTGCTGGTAAATTTCCTGAGAACATTGTGAACTACGAATGATATTTATACCAGATCTATTTTCAAGTAACCTGTGCAATACAAATGTGGCATTCCAATTGCCATCAGCCCTAATGATGAGAAAATTCCATCTCATAAAACTCTCGTTTGGTTTAGCAACTAAAATTCCCATAGTTCTCTGGGCCGGAAGAATCGCTAATAACCCACTTTAAGGACATGTTACAGACATGCTCATAGGGGTTTCCAAAGGGGAATTAGGTTATATTGTTTACTCTTCATCCGAACTATTCAGATGTTTGGGTGTATAACTGAAAGGCTTTTCAGAACAATAAGCACATAAATCACAATAATAAATAAGCTTTTAGCATCCCCGGAGTAGCCATGTTGGTTAGATAGGAAGGCAGTTATTATTTGTATGGAGCTGTGAAAGAGAAGATTGCATGCATGTGGGGCTGAAAATGCAACAATAACAATTTTAGGAAAATGAGGACAGCTTTGTCCACCAGAGCTGCAATCCAACATAGACCAAGTTGGAAGGCTCCTAACTGGTGGGGACTCCTTCTAAGAAGGACTTCCACCAGCATGATCCAATAGGAGTAAAAAAAAAATAGTTATGAAGCAAAGGAATGATCAAGAAGAAACAAGATGCAAAAAATGGAATGTATATATATGGAAGATGGTTTATGTTTTTATGTTATGTTTGTTTATGTTTGTTTTAAAATCAATTTAAAAAAAGAAGAAGAGACAAGATGCTGTAATGATTTCTACCCTACTCCGCACACCAACATTTACACCAGTGATGTAGTGGCTCACCCGGTGTTTGAACTTGTTGGAGCTTTTATTTTCCTTCTTGTTCAAATCGATGAAGTAGTGGGTAACCCTATCTAGGTCTCCAACATCCATGGACCAAGAAATTCGGAAAGAGTCACAGGTGATATTGTTGATCTCAATGCTGTGCGGGGTAGACAACAGCTCCATGATCCGACCAATTTGGCTCCTACAATTGAGACAGTGAAGAGAGGGGTTAAGTTTGCAGCAACTCTGGGTGTTGAAATCCACAAGTCTTAAAGTTGTTTAGACCCCTGGTCTAAATCAACCTGTCAACATTCCGAATAACACATCCAAAGAAATCAGAACTCCAAGGAAGGAACGTTCTTCGAGGAACATGTTTATTGGACACATCATATTGGCACAGCTAGTGAAAGCCAACTCTAAAAATTTCCCATGATTACCACGTAATTAAAAGAGCAAAAGTTTCTCTGCCCAGGTGTCACAGGTCACATTGTCCAATCAAAACAGGTGGTGGGCTCCCTCCCTCACTTTTGCTCCTCCTCCAACTGTCACCTATTGGGATGTCTTTGATTCCCATGGAAAAGCTCTTCATTTTGTCTATGAGACCTTCTAGTTATTGCCCCTCATCTTCTCCCCATAAAAAGGTAAAGGTTCCCCTCGCACATATGTGCTCAACATTTCTGACTCTAGGAGGTGGTGCTCATCTTCCTTTCAAAAGGAAGAGCCAGCGCTGTCTGAAGATCTCTCCGTGGTCATGTGGTTGACACAACTGAATGCCATAGGTGCACGGAACACTGTTACCTTCCCACCAGAGCAGTCCCCATTTTTCTACTTGCATTTCTACGTGCTTTCGAACTGCTAGGCTGGCAGAAACTGTGACAAGCTTACTCCATTACATGGCGCTAGGGATTCGAACCGCCAAACTGCCAAAACACCAAACTCAGCATCTTAGCTACTAAGCCACCGTGTCCCTTCCTCTCCCCATAGTCCATGGCAACTGTGAAGTTGGCCTCAGCCAGGTTCGATTCAGAGTTGACACATCCATTTTTGACAAGTGGATGCTGAAGGTTCACGCATAAATATGTGTGAAAGCAATATTCCTGTCACCAATGAATTTTTTCCCCTCTTTCTCATTCTTGGGGAGACTCTGAAATCAAAGGGATGGGGATGGGGCAGTCAGCATGCAGTCCTCTTAACTCATGTCTCCACTAAAATAAAGAAAGCAACTTCCTTCTGATACTTTTCTCCTTCCTTCCTTCCTTCCTTCCTTCCTTCCTTCCTTCCTTCCTTCCTTCC
>BLBF01000065.1:5713320-5725151 GCA_015471245.1 Laticauda colubrina | reverse complement strand
TCCTTCCTTCCTTCCTTCCTTCCTTCCTTCCTTCCTTCCTTCCTTCCCAATCTGTTTTCTTTTGGGGTTACATCAGTGGTGGTATATTACTGGTTCGGACCGGTTTGGCCATACAGGTAGAAAGAAAAAAGCCTCTGACGATCAGCTGAGAGGAGGGAAAAAAGCCTGAGAGGAGAAAGAAGAGACAAGCGCAGGATTAGCCCTCCCACCTGCCCCTGTGCTTTTCTCTTCTTTATTCTCTCAGCTGATTGGCACTGCAGGCCTCAGCTGGTGGTGTTTGGAAAGCTCTCTCTCTCTCTGTGTTGGGTGCACGTAAGTTGTGTGTGCGCATGCATGCAGTCACCAAACTGGTAGTGCAAAGATCTTCAAACTTGGCAAGGTTAAGACTTGTGGATTTCAACTCCCAGAATTCCTGAGCTAACATGACTGGACAAGGAATTCTGGGAGTTGAAGTCCACAAGTCTTCAAGCTGTCAAGTTTGAAGAGCCCTGCAGTAGTGGAACAAATAGGATCCCACTGCGGGGTTACGTGCTTTCCGCTGGAAGTTATTGCATAGAAGAGTTAATGGCTAAGAAGTTAAGTTCTAAAAGAAAGTAGCTGGGAGCATTCAGTTCTTGTAGGCTGAAGTGATGGGAAGGTAGGAGAGGCATGAAAACACAAGCGCCTGTCATTCCTTCCCAATCTCCCCTGGAGTTCAGCCACTGCTTCTGAAGGCATTCAAATTTAATCCACCAAGCCAGCTTTGCAATGATACCAGTCCATAACTGCTTTCTGTTTGTTCCTGGGATGAATTAATGCATTCTGAGAACCGGAGTCACCTGAAAAACAGTCACCACCCCCATACCTTGACAGAGCAGATGCTTTGAGAAGCACTGACAGCAAACGGAGGCTTGACAGGAAGAGGAATATTTTCCGTTTGAAACCTAGGCAAAATCATCAAGAGATGCTTTGCAGCTAAAGATGTAAAACATGTGAAGTAAGCTACAGAATCCTACCTAGTTTTCTGTGAAGGCTGAATTAATCAGGTTTTGTAACGTTCTTAGACAAGCAACATGGGGACTCTGTTCCTGTCGGATAGATTGCAATTTGACAGCTGCAAAACCACCAAAAATAATATCATTTTGCCAGATGTCACAGCTTTGGTTAAAAATATTTTTTCACATGTTGTTCCGACCCAAACCTTGTTCCAAATAAACGAACACCCAAACAGATAAAAGCAAAACCTATTAATGCTTCTCTGCGAATTCCATTAATTCACGGTTAAAAGGTAGAATGAGCCTTGCCAAGGTTGTGCAAGGCTGCCAAAAGCACGAGATTAAGTTGCCAAGAAATATTCCAAACAAAAAGTCTTCAAACACAAACCAAAATAGTCCGAACTTCCACAAGGCTTGAAGTGCAAAAACTTCTTTGCTTCCTGCAAAGAAGTCCGGGTTCTCAGCTGGCTGTTATCTCTTAAGGGAGGGGCCACCACCTTGCAGCCTTACTCCCGAGTCACCCATGCTGCTGCAGCTGCTCATTCCTTGGAGCAGCTCTGCACACACGCACCCTGGGCACAGGCTCCTCGGGAACCTCTTCCTCACTGCTGCCAGCCTCCACAATCCCAAAAGGCAGCCCTCCACTCCCTGATGGTCCTGGCCCCATCCCTGCATCACATGCAGGCCCCTCATCTGAGTCCTCACTCTCTGAGACCTCAGCCACCCACACCTGCTGCCAGCGAACCACAACACATGTATATTGCACATATGAAAGCTGTATCAACATGCAGATAACATTTATACGACTGGATGGAATGAATCTCCCCTACGCATATTGTATGGGAGTGAAACAATAAAAGCAAAGAGCTTATTTGGAAGGGTTTATGGAAAGGAATGAATGTGATGTATATTTGCACTTTCTATATGTCCAGATCCAACATAAAGATCTAATACCCACCAAAGCTTTGTATGATATAAGACATCATCATATAATATTTTGACTTACAATACTGATGGCAAGATCATTAACACTGAAAAGCTGATTGTCAGTAACTAACCGTACTAAAACATAACTGTTGATAGTTTGAATTTGCTAAACTTATTGATAGGCATCTAAGGGTGATGAAAGTGAGATACTAATACCACTCTATAAAGCTTTAGAAAGACCACACCTAGAATCCTGCATCCAGTTTTGGTCACCACACTATAAGAAAGATGTTGAGACTCTAGAAAGAGTGCAAAGAGCAACCAGGATGATTAGGGGAGTGGAGGCTAAAACATTCAATGAACGGTTGCAGGAACTGGGCCTGGCTAGTCTAGAGAAGAGAAGGACCAGGGGAGATAGGATAGTGGTCTTCCAATATTTGAGGGGCTGCCACAGAGAGGAGGAAGGGATCAAGCTATTCTCCAAGGCACCTGAAAGCCAGACAAGGAACAATGGATGGAAACTGAACAAGGAGAGATTCAACCTAGAAACAAGGAATTTTCTGACTGTGAGGACAATCCACCCATAGAACAGAAGTTGCTTTTGGAAGTTGTGGGACCTTCATCACTGGAAGCTTTCAAGAAGAGACTGGACTGCCATCTGCCAGAAATGGTGTAGGGTCTCCTGTTTGGGTGGGTGGGGGGTTGGACTAGATGACCTACAACATTCCTTCCAACTCTGTCAATCTGGTAAATCAGAATGGTAACAATGATTTCTCAAAGTTCCTCCTCTGCTTTATGTGCTACAGCACATAAAGTCCAACCTTGACAACGCGAAGACCTGTGTGGACCCCCAGAATTAACCAGCCCATCATCATTTCACTCATTGTGCCTCCACTATCTGAATTCAAAGGAGGTACTCAGTCAGGCCCTAGCTCTACATCTGAACACAATATGGAAAAAATAAAAATACTATTTATAGGAATCCTTGTGGTGATTGCTACTCCTGCTGTTGATAGGAGGAAGGTTGGAGGAAGGTTGTTAGTTCTCCCAAGTTTCTGGAAGTGAATAGATGTATAGATGGTGGGGAAGGGAAATGTTTTTAGATTCAGCACAGATACAAGGGGCTCGTGGAGCCAAAAATTGTTTCCAACTTGGTCTAAAAAATTGCTCTAGCTGAGGTTGGACAGGGATCATGGAAGCTATCACTGAACACCAGAAATGTTCAAGCCAACTTGGAAGTGGCCATCAGAGCAAAACATATTTATTTCGTTAGTAATGATTTAGTCATATTATTAATGCCTGCCAAGAACATACTATAGAACCCACATAGGCTGCCAAAATGCCATGCCTACATCAATATGTTTGTCTTGATATTTGAAGCCCAATAGGGCTTGAGAATGAAATATCTCAGCTTGTGTTGACTTAATGTTCTCAGTAAAAAATAATAAAACATAATGCACAGAAGTCTTCTTTCGAAGTGTTCGTTCTGCTCTTCACCTCATTGCACACTTGGTTGGTGCAATGATTGATACCTGTTAGTCAAATTAAATGTTTAGTAATAATTTGTGCAAGACAAGCTATGATATGTTAATCCTCTTGAATTGTTTTTGGCAAGAGAACTTGGTTAAGAAGGTCTTTTGAGCAAGGATGGGTTTGAGAAAGCAGCAGTTCAGAGGGTATCCTTCATACAGTGGCACGATGGCTCAGTGGTTAAAGACATGAATCTGGAGAACTGATGACCCCTGTTCGAGTCCCAAGCTCCTGACCAGGGTGAGCTCATGTTACTTGCCCCGGCTCCTGCCCACCAAGGAGTTTGAAAGCATGCAAATGCAAGTAGATAAATAGGTACCACTTTGGTGGGAAGGAAATAGGGTTCCATGTGCATCAGCATATAGTCAGGTTGGCCACTTGATCACAGAAATATCTTTGGACAATGATGGCTAAGAAATGGAAAATAGCCCAGTGCCCTAGAGTCAGATACAACTGGACAGTGGAAATCTTTAACTTTTATTCTTCCTATGGGCATTTGCATTCCAGAATTCTTTCCTTTCTGCACAATTACAGTTGACCTCTAATTTTTTGCTCTCAACAAGACAAAGTCTACTTCCAGGTCTTTAGTAGAATCTGGGTTTTTGTGTAGTTTCTCAAATTTTGTTGATACCTTCACTTTTTGTACACAGTCTTATGGTTCTAAACACCTTTAATTCCACCTGGCTTTATTGCTTATATTCTATTTTTAATCCCAACCTTTTGATGATTTTATAACAAGAGAGAGAGAGAGAGAGGCAACTCCTGCAGTTTAATTACCAACCAAACCAGCTGCCTTCTCAAAGAAGGAAATCAAGTTCAGCGTGATTTGCCTGAAGTAATCTCTGTTGGCTGCTTGTAATTATCCAATTGTCTTCTATGTGCTTACAAATGGATTGCTTTATGATTTATTTTAATAACTTGCCAAGGGTGGAACTTGATTAGCAACATGTATGGATGTAGCTGTGTGTGTGTGTGTCCACCCACCTTCTCAGCCTTGCCAAATGAAATGGAGTCTTAATAAGGCTGTTTTCAGGGTGGGGAAAGGAGCAAAGGGGCTACGTTTGAACCTTGGAGGGTTGATGCTGCCACATCGACTGCTACAACTGCCAAGCTAGCAGGAAAATGCACACAGTATTGCTTCTTAAATAATACCACCTGCAACTCTTTCCCATAGACATATTTTGGATTTGTTCGGTTGGTTGTTCTTTAAAAAAAAATGGCGGAGATGGAATGGAGCGGGGGTGGGCTTCAAAAATTTCAGCAACTGGTTCTCGGTTGGTGGGTGGGCATGGCCATGGTCAGCCTCCTGCACCACAGTGAGTGAGGGGGGGCGTTTTCACCCTCCCCGGGCTCCAGAGGCTTTCCTTGAGCCTTCGGGAGGCTGAAAATGGCTTTCCCTGGGCTCCGGAGACCCTCTGGAGGCCAAAAACAGGCCCATTTCTGGCCTTCTGGAGCCTCCAGGAGGCCCATTTTTCACCCTCCCTGAGCCTTCACATGGGCTCTGCACTTACTTGGCGTCCGAAACAGGCTGCGTGGACTCCTGGGAGGGGAAGGGCAGGCTGGGAGGACCCAGCCAGAGGTGGAATTTGCCAGTTCGTTGAACCGGCCATAAATTAGCTACAGGCTCACCCAATCCAGTGTGAACCAGTAGCAGCCCACCCCTGGAATAGAGGTAGAGATTCCTAGGACTATACCAATAAACTTGAGGGACCTTAGATAGTAGACCTTAGACTGCCTACTGTCTACTATTGATCTTACCTCTTTCCTAAAAGGTCTGTAGGGGGCGTGCATAAGTACACCAATGTGCCTACTGTGCCTGTCCTAATGCTCCTTTTTATTTGTACCCATTTCATGTATTCATAATCATGTTTATGCTTATACCTGTTATCTAACACTTGCTTGACAAACAAAATAAGTAAATAAATAAATAAACAAGAGGAGGAGCTAAAAGCAAGGCCCTGGTCAGATAAGGGAAATCTGATCCCACAGCAGAAGTGTAATTTGGGAAAAAGTTGCAGACTTGACCCTGCCCATTTCTCCTGCAGAGAAAGGAAGGTAGAGGGGAGGTGCTTTCAAACTTGCAAAATTCTATTACTATAAGCCTCTAATGAAATTAATTTTAGTATTCACAACTTTGGTTTCCAAGTCTGGCCAATCTTAAGAGAGGAATAGGACTAGAAAAGCAAAGTCTCCCAAATCAACAGCATGAACAATGTTAAGGCCTCCGAAGCAAGGAGACCAACATTAGACACTGGACTATTATCCAAACACAATTTAACACGTATCTAATGTTGACAAGAAGTCTTTAGAGATGTAGAATTTGAACCCTACTGTGGGACTTTGCTTGTCAAAAGCCAGTTGGGAAGGTCACAAATAGGGATCATCATGTGACCTTGGGATACTGCAAATCATGCTTGGTTGCCAAGTGCCTGAATTTTGATCACATGACTGTGGGGATGCTGCAGTGCTTCTAAGTGCGAGGACTAGTTATAAGTCACTTTTTTTCAGTGCTGCTGTAACTTTGAGCAGTCATTAAATGAATGGTTGTAAATCAAGGACTACCTGTAACAGCATCATATTAGGACAGGTTTTGTCCTTAAGCATAGGTTTGTATTCCCAAAAATGTTCTGTTCTGTATCTTGGATGACATTTTGACAAGCCGTTTGTGTTCTGACTTAGGCTTCATCAATCGTAATTAATCACAAACTTGTTTTAAAAGCAAAACATATTTTATTGCAATGCTGGCAATTGTTTCCATTCACAGCCGGAACTAAACTTAAAACAGTTCCCCAAGATAAGCACACACCTTTCAGTTCTGTGGCATGAGGCCAAAAACAGAAGTATCCAATTAACTATAAAAGAAACCAACCAAAGTACAAGGAAAAAACCAACCAAAGTATACAGAGCTTCAAGGAAGACTTGGAACCGATCAAGTTACTTTGCTTCCTCTAAAGGTTTCATCATTTAGGCCTGACTTTATCCCTTATGGGACGGGCAATCACCTCCCAGCCTTACTCCCGAGTCGCCCCTTTTATTTCAGCTGCTCTCGCCTTCTAGCAGCTCTGTGCACATATGCACTGGGAACAGGCTCCCCTGGGTCCTCTGCCTCACTGCTGCCAGACTTCAGAGGCTCCGGAGGCAGCACCCCACTCCCAGATGGCCCTGGCCCCATCCTTGGATTGGATTCAGGACCTTCATCCAAGCCCGATTCCGCTGCCATCTGCCATCTGCATCGGCTACCGGCAAACTGAACTACCAGGTTGCTCTGAACCAACTTTCTGTGTGGCAACATGGCAAATTGGCAAATTTTAGAAGATGTCCCTGCCACATTGGTGGGTACAGCAGAACCAGTTATGGAGGAATGTAATACATCCCTTGTGAATGGTGAAAGAGTTGGGTTTTTTTGTTATTTTAATACATATATATTGAATCTTGGGATTCAGACAAATTCACAAAGCCACCATGGGCAAATATCTTTCAGATGCAACACATGTAGTCCTCGACTTACAACAAAAATTAAGCCCAACATTTCTGCCGCTAAGCAAAACAGTCATTAAGGGAGTTTTGCCCCATTTTACGACCTTTCTGGCCACAGTTATTAAGTGAATCACTGCAGTTGTTAAATTAGTTAACAAGCAAGATAAATCTATCTCAGCATCTACTTCGGTCCTACTTTCGCAACACCACTGAGAGTGTCCTGACATATGGTGTGTCCTTGTATGGGATGGGAACAGCTCTGTAGTGGACAAAAAAACGTCTGCAGGAAATCATGAAAACTGCCCAGAATATCATCGGGCTCCAGTTCCCGGCCCTGGACAACATCTTCGCATCTCGCTGTTTGAGGAAGTCGCACAATATTCTCAGAGACTCTTCCCATCCTGCTCACAATCTTTGTGGAACTGTTGCCTTTTAGCAGAAGATACAGAACAATTAAAACTCAGACCACACATTTCCTGAACAGTTTTTATTCCAGAACTATAATTGCACTTAACAATGAACTTAAGGACCACCATCAGTGAGCTGTTAGAGAGTATTCCTTGGTCTGTTGTGTGGATATTTTAGGGGGTGGGGAATTTTGGTGGGTGGGGTGTGTGTTTGGGGATTGTCATGTGTGTGTGCATGTTGAATCTGGTCTCGGCTGTTATGTGAATTTTGTTCTATGTGTATATGTACAATGACAAAGAATTCTATTCTGAAATATACAATAGGGAATTGATATATTTGCTTGTAAATGTATTAACAGCAGCTAGAATTGTATTTGCTAAAAACTGGAAAAATGAGAAAATTCCAATGGAAGATGAAATTATTAAGAAAATAATGGAGTGCATAGAAATGAGTAAATTGACATTTGAAATTAGAGAGCAAGAAGATAAACAATTTTATAAGATATGGGATTTATTTTATCAATGGTTAGAGAAAAAAACAGGCAAATGAAATATTTTATAATACTCTATAATTTAAGTATAATAGAATTGTAGGGATAAACTAAGGTAAGGATATATTATTATTGAATTATTATTGAATAGATTAGTGATGATGAAATGAATGTTATAAAATAGGTCAAGTAAAAATGGCACTTGCATAAAATGATAGAATATTAGTAACAGTCTAGCAAGTAATTAACAATGATAATAATATAAATATAGAGAGAGGATTTATAGTATGAGGATTAATTTAAATTAGAAGGGAAGGACTGCAGAGATTGTGCACAAGAGATTTGTACCAACTACCACAGTGTATGTAATTGAAAGATTGTTTGATATTGATGTTTTGTTTATGTCTGTGTAAAAAATAAAAAACTTTAATAAAAAAAGAATTCAATTTAATTCAATTAGTTACACGGTTGTGAGTGAATCTGGCTTCCCCCATTGACTGTGGTTGCCAGAAGGTCTCAAAAGGGGATCTTGTGGCTTTGGGATACCACAAATGTAAACATGAGCCAGTTGTCAAGTGTCTGAATTTTGATTGTATGATCATGTGGATACCGCAATGGTCATAACTGTGAAAAACGTTCGTAAGTCACTTTTTTCAGCGCCATTATAGCTTTGAATGAGAACTACCTGTAGGTTGAGCTTATATAATGTGAATCATCCAGCCATATCCCCTCCAGGTTTGGCAAAGAAAATAATAACTTTATAAAGCCACTTCTATGTTTTAGCAAGCTTGGGAGTTTGGAACCTAACGGACATAAACCAATAAAGTGTCAGCATTTCTCACCCACTTAATTTTCATGGCCAGATTAGCTGGCTTCTCTAGCTAATTTCTGCCTGTCACACTGCTGCTAATGGTACAGGAATCCTGTTGGGCTTGCTAGGCTCCCATCATGCCAACAGCTGTTAATCCTCCTTGCAGAATAATCTATAGATGGTAAACGAAGTAATCTCATTAGTCCAGAGGCAAAGATTAAAAGGTGAAAAGCTACCAAAGAGATGTAAACAACAGACGCCTCCTATACTTGCTCTCTAGAAATGAGACCTCATGCAATGAAACTTTTTGCCCTCACCAAATAGAATGAGGCAGTATTTTTAAGAGTATTTCTAGCAATTACAGATTCCGTAACAGCTTTGTTCCCTATGCCATCCGGCTAGTCTAGTGGAGAGAAGGACCAGGGGAGACATGATGGCAGGCTTCCAATATTTGAGGGGCTGCCACAGAGAGGAAGGGGTCTCAAGCTATTTTCTAAAGCACCTGTAGGCCAGATAAGGAATAATGGATGGAAACTAAACAAGGAGAAATTCAACCTGGAAACAAGGAGAAACTTTCTGACAGTGAGAACAATCAACCCATGGAACAGAAGTTGCCCTCGGAAGTTGTGGGAGCGACATCACTTGAGACTTTCAAGAAGAGATTGGACTCCATCTGTCAGAAATGGTGTAGGGTCTCCTGCTTGGGCAGGGGTTGGACTAGATGACCTACAAGGTCCCTTCCACCTCTGATTATCTGTTATCTGATAAACTTGCAAGATTCGTTTTTCTCACCATGGACATGTATACATCTAAATTTGACTGGGTTGTTGCTCTGTGTCGTACAATATATGCGGCTATATGCATAATTTTGTATTTATTTATTTACAATGATTCGCTGAACAACTTCAGCAAAGAAGGTCATAAAATGGGGCATAACTCACTCAACAACTGTCTCACTTAGCAACAGAAATGTTGAGCTCAATTGTGGTCGTAATTCTACAGCTTCTGTAGTTATCTTGCTTCTACAGCTGGATCCTCAACTACAAGACTCAACACCTGATAGCTCAGTTTAGCAAACTCTTCCACACAAAAAACGAAGCCACGTTTCTTGTGAGGACGATACTTGGCGCACTGATTAAGGGCTCTTTCACAAAGCAGCTTAAATGGCCAGTCTCCTGTGTTGAAACTGACTGGAAGGAAGCAGCCTCAAGAAATCCCTGTCTGGATTTCAACCAGGGCTGGGCTGCTGGGGGTTCGCGGGGGTTCAGGAGAGTCCCTAGCTTAGATTCTGCACATTTCAGAGAATCCCCCAAATCCCACTCCTGGCTGGCCCCACCCACCACACCCCTCCCCTCTCCAGAATCCCCAAGTGGCCCATTTTGGACACAGGTAAGTTTAGGGCCCTCGTGGAGGCTCAGGGAGGGTGAAAAATGGACCTCCTGAAAGTTCAGGAAGGCCGGAAATGGGTTTGTTTCCAGCTTCTGGAGTGCCTCCGGAGCCCGGGGTGGCAATTTTCGCCCTCCTGGAGGCTTTTACTTTTATTTATTTATTTATTTGATTTGTCAATTGCTTACAAGATAATAGGTATAAGTATATACATAGTTATGAATACATGAAATGGGTACATATAAGAAAAATAAAAGAAACAATAGGACAGGGACAGTAGGCACGTTGGTGCACTTATGTACACCCCCTACAGACCTCTTCAGAAAGGGGTGAGGTCAATAGTAGACAGTCTAAGGTTAAAGTTTTGGGGGTTTGGGGAAGAAACCACAGAGTCAGGTAGAGTATTCCAGACATTGACCCCTCTGTTGCTGAAGTTGTATTTCCTGCAATCAAGTTTGGCGTGGTTACTCTTGAGTTTGTATCTATTGTGTGCTCTTGTATTGTTATGGTTGAAGCTGAAGTATTCATTGACAGGTAAGTCATTGCAATGTATGATTTTAAATACCATACTTGGATCATACCAAAGACGGCGTAAGTGAAGGTTTTCTAGGTCTAGAATTTCGAGTCTGGTGGCATAAGGTATTCTGCAACAAGTAGAGGAGTGGAGAACTCTTCTTGTGAAATATTTCTGGACTTTCTCAACTGTGCTTGAGGAAAGCCTCCGGAGCCCAGGGAGGCAAAACGCCCCCCCCCCACTGTGATGCAGGAGGCCGACTAGGCCATACCCACCTTGGCCACACCCACCCAGCAACTGGACAGAGAACCCCTTGCTAAAACATTTTCAAAGCCCATCCCCTGATTTCAACCCGTTCTTCAGCTTTGGCAACGTTGGTCGGTCAGGTGTTCGTTCCAGACTGTGATCAATCATGGATTCTGACTGGTAAATTATTTGCTTCCTTATCCCCTCCCACGAGGCTTTCACCTCTTTTTAGGTGGGAGGGCCTTCGTATGAGGCACCCCTCCGTTGACCCCATTGATGCCTTGTTTGTCCTCGTCCTGTGCATTTTCCCAATGAACCAGTGGGGTGGGAGGAAACCAATGTTTTCCTACTCTTCCTCTTTGTGTTGTAAACATAGGTGGGAAAGACCTTGGGAGATTGAGTGAAGAGATGCTCCCAAGGGAACTGTCAGATAAGAGACAGCATAGCCTGCAGAAGGATAGTGGGTGGGGTAACAGGCTCAGTCGGAGCCCTGCCTAGCTCCTTGGGCTGTGTAGGAGATGGCGGGAAAAATGTAGTAGTTTCAGACTTGTACGACTGATTTCAGCCTTCAGGGTAGACCAGACAGGAAACATAACCAGATAAGTTAATTACGTAAATTTATTGTAAAGCTACATTAGCCGAATCTGCAAGTCTTCAAGGACAATTCTGATCTGCCATAATAATTAGAATCTTTACATTCATGCATAGTTTACCCCAACTACAATCCCTGCTAAGGAAGCTGTTCCCCTGGTTAATTGTCCTCATTCTTAGGCAGTTTCTCCTTAATTCCAGGTTGCTTCTCTCCTTGATTAGTTTCCAACCATTATTAATTAGAAGACAGAAGCAACCTGGAATTAAGGAGAAATTGCCTAAGAGTGAGGACAATTAACCAGGGGAACAGCTTTTCACCAAAAATGGTGGGCGCTCCATCACTGAGGTTTTTTAAGAAGAGTCTAGACAGTCACTTGTCTGAAATGGTTGTCCTGGTTGAGCAGGAGGAAGGTTCCTTACAACTTTACCCATCTATCTATCTATCTATCTATCTATCTATCTATCTATCTATCTATC